>LOEQ01004296.1:1561-16201 GCA_001685075.1 Bramus lutescens
CATTCTCTTTGGATGGATACCTTGCTCAGCCTAGATATAGTAGGGAGGGCTTGGACCTTCCCCAAAGCAATGTGCCTTGCCCTCTCAGAGGAGTGGATTAGGGGTGGAGTGGAGGTTTGGAAGTAGAGGGGATGGGAGGAGGGGAGAGAGTGGGAACTGGGATTGGCATGTATAATGAAAAAAGATCGTTTTATTTTTAAAAAGCTAAAATAAAAAGAATTTGTGATCACCAAATAAAAGTATGTGCAGAGCCAACGAGGAACAATTCTCATCACCCTGGTGAAAGAGGCACCTCAGAGAGCACCAAATGTGTACCTGTTACTGATCATGCTTCAGATGTCACGGAAGGCTGTTAGGGAACATTTGCCTGGTCAGAGTGCTAAACTTCTAGCTGTCAGAGGGCAAGGGGAATGCAAATGAGTTTCGAGGACCAACACAAAACAGAAGCATGTAAGAGATAACCCCATTTGTCATCTACATGGTGTTCCTCGAGGTAACATAAGCAGAAGGGAAGAACAGAGAAGCAAATGCAAGCCCTCGAAAGGACACCAGAAAAGAGGAAATTCCAGTCAACTGGAAAGAACAGTGACCAGAAAGAAGATCAGCATCTCAGGCAGTCAAAATCAAACAAGGGAGAGGGGGCATCAAATACAGCAAAGGATTGGAGGAAGGGAAGCAAGAAGTGATCTGACCCTGACCGGGTGAAGTTCACAGTGGCTTCTGAGGTTAAGCGGTTTCTGGGTAGGTAGGTAGGTAGGTGGTTTCTGTTATAGAAACACTGGCTTATATAGAACGAGATATTTAGATCAACTTCTTGTTTTTCCCAGAACATTAAAGAGTCATTATAATTTAGAGTCCCTCATTCATTCATTTATTCCCTTAGCATTTACAGTGCTCTCGTAAGCACCTAACTCCACTAAGCTTCATGGGATAGGGCACCTAATGGAAAAGCCATAATTCAATAACAATGAACCTTCTTAGGAGTAATCTAGGCAATGTTTTTAACTAGCGACGTCTTTAAAAATGGAAGTCTCACTTCCCTGTAGCTAGTTTTTAATTTGTGTATATTTTTTTCTTTTCTTTTCTTTTTTAATTAGGAAGATTAGGTTTGCCAGTCTAGAACTGGGGGCATCAATTTGAAGGAAAAAAAATTAGTAAAATCAGAATACTGTGGGGAAAGGCAGAAATGGTATTTTTATCTTGTGTTAGATTTTACTCTACAAACACAGAAACCCACACAACATAGTCTAAAGGAACCAGATCAGTTTTATACACACAAATGCTTATACTGCCTTCCATCGCATAACTTAAAAGCTGTGTTTGACCACGCCACCAGCAAAGTGGGGTGGGGGTGGGGGTTAAAAAGAGAAAATCTCAAAGACTCTCATGTGAGCTCTGAGGGAAACAGAAATGGTATTTATACCTTGTATTAGGTATGCATGTCCACAACTTCGATGCCTATAACATAAACTGACCGCTCACATGGACTAGGCCATGGAAAACTACCAAGAGTTCTCCATTTTCAGAAAACATGCCTATAGAGCTCTGGTCTCCAACTGGAGCTCAGAGCCCCATGCAGTGGAAAATCTGATTCCTGACAGGAAGGCAGCCCACCGGATGCATTCAACACACCAAAGATGAAGGGTCATTTGAAATATGGGTATGATATAGAGAAAAAAAAACGGCAAGTTTGTCACATTTTTACAACAACAAAGCTTCAACAGAATTTTTTATGAAAACTCAAATGCAGGCCTATGTCACAGAAGGAATTCATTCGCTGAACTATTATGGGTGTCAGCTCGAGAAGGGGCACCGGTGGCAAGTGCCTAATCTTGCCCTGCATCACTGGATCCCCAGTCTCACCAGCTACTCTAATCAGCAGAGGCCTGTGACTTTCCACTGCTCAGAAAGATTCTGAGAATCCCAGGGCACTCGTCACCACCAGAACGCAGGTTTACAGCCCAATGTGCACAGACATATGGCAGCTTTATGAGTGGACTTGTGTACTGTGCCATACAAAATGAGCCCAGCTGAAAACTAACCAAGCCACTCAAAAGTGGACAGGGAGGTGTATTATTTTTTTTCTTTTTCTGCTTCCCATATTTTAATTTCCTACAGCTGTTTTTAGTGAGAAAAAGAAAACCTTTTTACAAAAACTAAAGAAAACCTTAAAAGACTTTTGGAGATAAAAATGTCTTTGAAAAACTATTGTGGTAACCCTTGCAATGCTTTTTTACTTACCGTCATTAACCCCTATGCCTATAAATCAGACATCGCATTGGGAGTCTCTGCCTTTGTATTCTTAGCATTCTTATGTCCAAAGGCTCACATATCCAAAATTCAAGAATACCCTTTTTACACAACTTCAAGCATCTCAACACAACTACCTAAAGTTCATTCACCACATTTTTGTTGTTTTAATCATCTACTAATGGCCCCCAAATGGGTTTCATTATGAAATGTGTTTATGTACATACACTCATGGTAGAGTATACACGTTAGCACCTTAAGTGTCAGCCATCTTTTTTTGTTTCTTGAGACAGAATTCCATGGGATGGAACTCACCAAGTAGGCTAGGCTGGGGGGTCAATAGGCCCCAAGGATCTTCCTGTCTTCACCTCCCCCACACTGGGATTACAAGCATGTACCACCACACCTGGCTCTTTTAAGGTGGGTCCCAGGGATAGAACTCAGGTCTTTGTGTTTTCAAGCCAAGGCAAGCAGTTTAACCAAGCTATCTCTCCAGCACCATAGGTTGTTTTGGTCTTGTTTTTTTTTTTCTTTTTTTTCAGGACTAAGAATTAGGGCTTCATGCCTGCTAGTCAAATGCACTAGACCCCAACCCTTCATTACACTTTTATGCATGTATATAATATACTCAGATCATATCCCATTCATTACCCTCTCTTGTGCCCTCTTCCCCTCCAACTGGTCCCCTTCCTTATCATAAACTGGATATTTTCTCGACCATTTTATTGAGAATAATAACTGACTCATCACCATGAATCTGGGGACTCTGAGATGAAGCAGCATTCACTACTGGATGCACAAACAAATACTTAGCGGAATAATAATTTCATTATTCTAATAACACAGCTTACATGATTTTTATGCAACTTTCCAATACAAACTATATCACCAAAAAAGTCTGATCTCTTAAGAAAATGTTAAGTACACTTTATTTAATGACTTGGAAAGTGATTTTATCATAGAAAACACTATTTTTATACAGTACTCCTTTTTAAATAACAGAGTCAAGGCCTTGAATTACCTTTTGTCCCTAAAAGTGGGGCTACATGTGGAAATGCGGGGCTTCACTTTCTCAGTGGAAAACAACCATTCCGAGAGATTTTATAAAAGTTAGAACAATTCTTTTAGAGGAAATGCAGTGTTTATTGTGTAAAGGATTTATATTTATTAATCAAGGATATAAGCCAAAACAAACACTATTAAAATTAACCAAAATGGTGAGAGTTGATGTGAATTATTCTTTCAGCTTGGTGAGGAAAACCTAGCTAAAGTTAATCAAGGTAAGTTCCATTAAATTCATAAAGGAAATACAACTGTTCTGATACCATTAAAGTAATAATAACCTTTCAAATAACGAAGTATAATCTGTATAAATGCCTTAGTTTGGAGACAAAAATACACACACTGTGTGCTGAAAGCTGATGTGTCACAGAATGTAGGCAGTGGCTCTTAAGTCTTAGTGCTTTGTACTCAAAGCCTGAGACGGTTACCACCCCGCAGGAATACTAATGATGGGTACTGCTGATGACTACCTGGAAAGAAATTAGACAATATGACTCTATCAGCAGAGACTAATGAAACACTCTTGGTGCAGATTATACAACCAAGCCACAGATTCTTGACTACCAAGAGACCCACCCAAGGAAGCCAATTTTCTATCATACTACATCAACAGCAAATTCATAGGGGTTAAATTGCCATCAACATTGTATCAAAATGGCAAATTCACAGCACGTTTTACAGCCACCATACTGAGAAATAAAAATCAAGGGAAACATGGGGCATTATTTCAGTTACAATTTACTAGCTCTTCCAGTGTTCAGATCTAGGTGTATAATAGGACAGAAAGTGGACATAGAACACAATACACAAATATCTTGATTGAATCAGTCTACTGGTATAGTTCTCCAGGCTAATAAGATGTCATCTCCATCCAGGCGATATTACAACTCGCAAGGGCAACCTTAATATCCAAAAATTAAAGAAAAATGGTTAATTTAGTTATTACTTAAATTTCATCACCTGCATTTCCCCACATTCTGGTCTATTCCCACTAATGACCTCCCCATGTGCTCCCAGTTAAAATATGACAGGCACACTAGATATTGATTCAACCAGTAACAACTGCTCCCCATATCTGGTTTCTGGTTTAAGTCAGATGAACTTAATTCACCTAATTCTAGTCTATCAGAAATATTTTTCTACCAAGCAACACTTTAAGCACTGACTAAGACTGTACGGTAAATGAAAATTACGATCTAGGGGCAAGGCCAACATTAGTCAAGAGCAGGGCGTATTTCTCCTAACACTTCATGAATTAAAGCTCATGGTTAGATTCTTTGTTTCTCCCCACTCTAGGTCAAAATACATGAGAAAGGAGACCTCTTGGGATCTTTAGGTTGACATGTGGAGGTGAGCACTTAAATCCAACAAGTTTTTTTATTGAACAAATGCTTGAAAAAGCAAGCACGGATTAACTAATAATTTCAGACCAGCCTTGCAGACAAAAACATGACCTGCCTATACAGTCTTTACACAGCAACAAGAAGACTTAAACAAGCTACTAGAGAACACCTTGGAAAACAGTTCATAATTCCTATGCACAAGCTACCATAATATCACTATGAACAGGGTTAAGAACCAAACTGAGCATACCTTAAAGTTGGAGAGGAATAAGCCCATGTGTATACTGCTTATACTATTTCATACTGATTATTTGTTATGGCACGAGAGAGGCAGTAGGCGAGAAAGATTCCAATTAGCTGGAGAGTAAATAAGAACAAAATTTAAAATACACACATATAAAGAAATCAAAGTGCTCAGGATATGAGTGTATCCTCGTCTTATTTGTAATTCATTGATGATTTTCTTCCTTGAGTTTCCCCTACATGATGAAGTTAGCTACTTCTTCAGTGCCTAGGTCACATTCAAAGAATCTAAAATGCCTTACTACTAACCATGACCCAGAATTTCACAACAAACACTAAAGGAAAAATTCAAGGTCAGCTACCGAAAAGAAAATGAGGGTGATGTTTATAATACACATCAAGTAAAATCCCAACCAATGTGAACAAGAAATTTCTTGGATGTACTTGTGCTGTTCCATACAACAGACATTAGACTTCTGTGGCTGCAGAGGACTTTAACAAAGTTAGAACAACTGGGGTTTTAATCTTATCTACTCCTCAGAATGAAGGTGGCTAGTAGCTGCCCCAGTGGTGCAGATTTAGATAGTAAGAAACGCAACTTTAAAAATATATTGGAACTAGCCTGTTAATCTTACTTCTATAATGCTTAAGGTAAAAAAAAAACAACAAATAAAAGCTTTAAAAATTCTCTCCAAATCACAGAAACTTTTTATGCTACAGTAAGCAGCACAACTCGGGAAAAATTCAGTCTATAACATAACTAGATAACAGGCACATATGACATGGAGACTGGTGGGACCTATTTACAACCTGCCAGCCAGTTGTAGCACAGAAAAAAAAAAGACTTTATAATAAAGTTTTAGAACCCTGACTAATACTGACCACAGAGTAAAACCAAGATTCCTATCAATTCATCTTTTGACCAACTATGAGAATATTGTGTCTTCCCACAGTTAACTGCTTTCAGAAAATACGTACTGGACCTGGGATGTAGCGCAGTGGTAGAGTGCTTGCATACTATTGGTTAAGACTCTTGTTTAAGCCCCTCCCCCACACATATATGTATGCTGTATACTTACTGGTAGGATTAAATTCTAAGTCTTACATTTATAGACTCAAGGAATGATTGGCTATGACAATGGGAATTAAAATTTCGATTTATCTGTATTTGTGTGAAACATGAGTCAGAAAACTCTCCACTTGAAATAAGACTTCCCTTACATTGTCCTCACTGTTCAGTCCCCTGGAGTAAAACCTTCATGTCTTAACAGTGAAACCGAGCTGGGTGTGCTGGCACATGCCTTTCATTACATCCCTTGAGAGGGAGAGGCAGCTAGATCTTCTTGAGTTTGAGGACAGCCTGGTTTATATTTTTGAGTTCCAGGCCAGCTAGGACTACATTGTGAGACTCTGACTCAAAAAAAAATGTAAAAATCCCTTCTCCTATAACTACAAGAACAAGACATTTCCCAAAGAGCAAAGAAAACTTACCTGAAAGCAAGCAACTCCAAAAGAAATTCCAGCAACGACTCCCATTTCTGATTCTATAATTGTCATGACCTTTATGAAACAACCCTAATGGCAGAGGAAAAGACATTGAGTACAAAACAAGAAAAGCTGTGCCGTTCTTCCTGGCAATTACTGCTTTGATCACTCAGCTGTCCACAGAAGAAGGCCTTGGGCAGCTGCTAGCCTTTGACTATCACTGTACTGAAATCTAGCCTGTGCATGGGCCCCCAGTCGCAACTAGTTCCACCTTCTGGATTAAGCATTGGGCATTCACTTCTTAGTTGTATGGAATGAAGTACCAGCTTCCCTACAAACTTCAGATTAAGTATATTCATGCGAGTTAACACTTGTGTCTATTTGGTATTCCATTAAGTCCTCAAATACCATCAGACAAAAAGTCCTAAGAGGGTCCTTACTTCTTTGTTGACTTTATCTTTGTCTCTCTGCGGAGTACAACCTTCCAGCTTACAGCAGCTCTTGGGAAATCCTGTTTCTGAATAATAATTAGTATCTTCCCAATCTCCGCAGTCGGTGACACCACAACAATGCAACTAAGAAAAAAATTGTTACAAGCATTTGTAGTTGTTCATGCTACTGGTTTGCAGCCAGACATTTCACCTTCCGTCATCTTCTATTGTACTATGCGACCAAAACAATATGCAATACACTAATATACTCAACGATTTCTCTTCTTAATATCCAAGAGACTGGCATTTGATTCCAATGATAAGCATGAAAGTTTTCAACTGGCTTTCCTGTGCTATTGTAGTTGGCACTAACAGTATTTGTCTATGGTGTAAGTGGAGAGGAAGGGAACAAGGACACGTAGGTAGACCAGCCCATAGCTATGCAGTATCACCCCACACTACTTTTCCATAGTAGGAAACACCTAGCAGCCCAGCTCCATCCTTTCCTCTGAGGCAATAAGGAATGTGCTTCGCTCTTGAAAGCGCACCAGCTCTAACCACTTACCGTACTTTGGATCTTATCTACGGCTTCACTCCTATAATCCCTTGTGGAGTTGTACTCCTTCAGAGCGTTTACATAGTTACTTTTAAAGTTGTTCTTGATCTGTATCGGAAAAGTGAAATGCCAATGAACAAAGATTCTAGAAACTACTTTGCATTTCTCTATCAAATAAGAAATTCTTAGGTCTGGCCAATGGTTCTATCTTTGATGTGTGGGGTGATAAACTTCCATGGTCCAAGATGGTCTCCTAAGGGATATAGTCTGGCTGAAAGGGCTATTAAACAAAACGTTACAATATAATACCTACAAGTTCAAGGTGCTGTGAGAGCATGTGCATATATCTTTCTCCACGTAAAAGTCTGACACCTATCGAATCAAGTTGCAAATTTTTCCTTTGGAAGACTGCACTAACAGTTCAAATGGCACTCAAATACACCCTCCCAACTTGATGAATAGCTTCTCAGTAGCGCTATGCCTCCTGGATTTTAATATATGACTATTAATATTTTGATGATTTACATTATAACTTTAAAATATGACTTATGAGAAGGTCTTAATTTTGTTGTAAATGCTGTATTTTACTTTCTCCTTAGTAACGCTATAAAGCTCCACTTTAATAGGTGTTTATGCATCAAATTACAACTAGAAATTAATGTGATTGCGGTATCATTTTCTTCTAGTGATTATCATCCTACAAATTTTTGAATGTTCACTTACATTAAAAGTATGTCAGAGTTTTTACTAGAAATTCACTGTTTTCAGATGCAGATTGAAAGTATAGCTTGAAATAGAGCTTGAAGTGGGTTTTAAAATTAATGAAAGCTGTTGAACTGTGCTACTTAGGCTACCTGAGATAGGAGGATAAATTTGAACGCAGTATGATTGTCTTAAGTCGGGCTTACCTCATGTCTGAACACAAATCCTACAATGGCGGCAACTAGTTCAACCAAAAAAATGAGGGTCAGAAACATCGCATACTGTGGGGTAAAAATTAAAAAAAAAAAGTTCAAGTTAGTATAAATAAGACTCATCGCAGCTACATGGGGGAGATGGTTGAAATTCTGAGCAACCAGTTCAACATATTTTTTGTTGCAAAGAACAAGGAAAGCAGTATCAAATATGCAGTCTACTTAAATATGGAAGCCTATTAGTTTCTTCCATAAGGAATGGGGAAAAGTGTAACAGCTATGGTTAGCTCTGAGAAACGAAGACAAAAGGCTAGAACATCTAAGACTTTTCTAGGGAAATCAAGACTAGTTTAAAGAAACCAAGGACTCACCAGTTTCAGCATCCATGCAGAGGCCCGACAGGTAGCAAAACAACCAAAGGTGCCCAAGAGAATAATGACAGTGCCCGTGCCAATGAGCACAAAAGGGACATTGGTGGCCTTCTCATTTAAGAGGGAAAAATAATTTTCCAGGCTCACCTTGCCCCATATGCCAACGGCAAGAAGGATAACACCAGTGATCTACATGAGAAATCAGAGAAAGAAACAATTAGGCACTATACAAGCTTGTATTTTCTATCATAAACTCAGGAAGTGTCTAAGAAAGAATGCATGTGAGAATTAATTTAGCAGCCTGGTTGCCACAGCGCGGTGGCTAGGATAAAGGGGGTGTGGGGCAAGTACTGACGAGGTAGGAAAAGGTTCTGCAAATAAAGGAAGCGTGTGGACAAGGCATCTTCTCAAGATTGCATAAAACCATCTGTTCTTCTGTGTAAAACACATACCCCATGGCATATGTGTCTAGAGATCAAAATTTCCTCTAGCAATTAACTCCAGTCTGAGAAAGAATGTCATCTTGTAAGGGGGATGGTAAAAAGCGTTTCTGGATTCCAGAAACTTCTTGCATCCCCCATCCCCAATTCGGGGATGGGGATACAAAGGGATGGTACACAAAAGAAAAGCCAAGGATAGACTGGCAGGAATAGAATCACACCATACTTACCTGTGGAAAACTGCCCTCTTATGAAGCAATGAAAAGAGAGATATTATTATGCAAAAGACCCCTCAAAGGGAAGGAGAGAAGCCTCTCCTCTCCGAAGTTCTGGGACACCTCCTGTGCTCTAAGGGTCTTAACTCCTTTCTTCATCTCTCGCTCTGACCTCGATCTCCAAAGACATCTGGGTCCCAGTTCAACCAAGCATCTCACATCAAGACCCCAGCACCAATGCTACAATGCCCCGGCTCCAGTCTCGGAGACCCCGTCACTATGGCCTAGGCCACACGTCGCCAGCGCCAGGGTCTCATGAACCACAGCCGCCCAAACCTCATCCCATTCCAGACCTGAGGTTCTCTACTCCGGGTCACACCCACCACCTAAGCCAGGGTTCCCCAGCCATTCCCGTGTCTCACCCAAAAGATGAAAGTGTAGATCAAGAGAACGCTTTTGAAACATGTAATGACTGGTTTAGTCTGCAGCCTCCGAGATGGGGACGCCATAACTAGTCCGACACCCTGCGCCCTCTGCATCGGGCGATCTCTCGAGTCAGCCAGGCGCGGGAGTGCCCAAGTTGTCCCGGAAACTGCCGAAAACTTACGAGTCTCTGCAACTGAGAAGAGCCGGAAATACTACGATTTTCTAGAGGGTCAAGTCTAGGAGGCTGTCCGGAAAGTTGCGACAATTTCGGAGCGCCCCCTGCTGAACAGTGCTAAAAACCGTATCTAAAGGTTGTAGTGGAGAGTGCTTCATTATTTTTTTGTTCCTCCCATGGAATCTTCCCGTCTCCCACCCACCCCTCTCCCCCNNCTTAAATTGTCTATCACCGCCCGCAGTGCTGGAAGGTCCGGCCTCCCAGGTCCCTAGTGTCCTAAAAGAAAAGAATAAAAACAAAAATCAGATCACCCTCCACTTAGATACGATTTTTGCTTCTCATGGGAATGACAGGGTAGGGATATTTTCTTCTAATCAAGTTCACAGCATTTACATAAAATGCACATAAATACAAATCAATTAGTAAAGTGATATAGGCACTCTGATCTCCCCTTTTACTGATGCATTAATTCATTCCCTAGTGTTTTCTTTCAAGAAACGGAAAAGAGTAATAATGGGGAGGGAGGACTGTTCTTGGATGCAAAGACTCAGTGGCAATATATTGATTGATATATATTCCTATTTCCTTCATAAAATAGACCCTTTCGTGAGAAAATGGTAATCTCTGGAAAATCTGAGTTAAAACAAACACCAATCATACAAATTTATATATTCCTTTGTCTATACAATAAGACATAGCAGTGAAGTTTTATAATTGGATATCCAGACATTTAAAATGTAAGAATGAAATATGCTATTTTCTCCTGCTAAATCATGGGTGAAGGTACTTGCTTTGGTGTTATATATTATGAACATATTGATCTATATTGTTATATCACAGAATGCATAATGAGGACCAGCTTCTTAATTAAAATGCTCTTTGAGGGTGGAGATGGTTAAGTGTGTGCTATCAATATTGGTCTCTATCCAATATACCTTATATTCAACACAGACTTAACAGCCAGCTTATATATTCACGGAAGACAAGTGGATGCCCAAATTTTTCTACTTGAAACTTTGCTTGGAACACACGCCACCACAGAAACAGAGAACAAGAAAGTTACATTGAGTTGACCATGCAGAGCTTTCCTGTGCTTTAAATATTGACCTAGGACCAGTTCCTGTAACATCCCACCAGACGTCTGCAGTCTCGGGAAACAACATTTGGAAAATGAGTTACTTAATTGGCAGGGTTTATGCTAAGTTTTATCACCAAATTGCAAAGGTGTAATACACAAATGCATGGAAAATAGAGTGTGGGGGGGAGAACATACTCATATAAACACTTTGAGGTAAAGTCCTCAGGAAACGTTGCAGACATCCAGCTTTTAAAATACATTTACCATAGCTACAGTGGGGCAGCTGAGGGAAACCGGCTCTAAGTCTATGTAAAGCTTCCTTCTTAAGCTAACTGACCTCCTCTGAGGAGTCCTGTATTGAAAACAACAAATATCAAAGGAAGTTTTGCCAGCTCCTTGTCATTCTAAACAGAATGTTTCCTCTGAAGTTTAGATTTGTTCCATGGCCTAGGAGGGATTTTCATTGTAAGCCTGAGAGCAAAGTGATATTTTTGTGTCTGAAGCAAAAACAAACCAGCTAAATCTAAAAGGCACATCTTATTTCCAAGAATGTGTTGACTTTCCTTCTCCCTTCCTCTCTGCCACTTACAACGCTGCTTTGTTTGAAGTACAGTCAACGCCAAACTAAACCGAAAGCCGACATGGAAATAAATATTCCTATAGCCACAACACCTTGTACCAATGCCTCCTGCCTTGCTACACCCACTTTCTCCCTGCTGTGCCACGAAATCCTAAAGTTCAGTTTAGTTAAAACCTAGGCTAGTGTTTGGACCCAAAACCAAAATGACAGTTAATCCCATCTAAAGCAGCTTAACATATGCTTCTCTAGGCTATAAGATAAACATATTCCTTCAATTATTAATGGCTGCAGTACTGAGCACCATGTACCAACCACTGCTGCTAAGCCCTTGATACCTGCTGCCTCCTACCTACCAAACAAACTCCCTATTATGAGCTCAAACCTACCACTCTCCTCATTTTACAGTTGAAAGCCCAGGTTCAAAGAGGCTGAGTAACTTGACTAAGACCAAGCCCCGCTGCTTCCTTCAGCAGACACAGGGAACTCTCTGAAAGGAGACATGACTAATATAAAAACAAGCAGCTCTCTTGACTCAGATGGAGCCAAGATCGTTGCTGCTCAGACTTTAGAATCACAAATAGACGCTCCACAGAGTCCCTGAAGGGCCTGCTGCCTCCAGTTCCACCTTGTTCTTGGGGTGGGGGGGAAGGTTCGGTTTTGCTTTTGATCTAACAGTCCACTCACTTAGGTAGGCTGTACCACTGTCTCCAAGCAGCAAGGCAGAGACTCCAGTCTTTTTCTTTTCTAGTTCAATCTGTTATTTTCTCCGCATTTTGGGCAAGAAGAATATACTTGATGCCAAGAAAACATTTTCCTTAAATATTTTGCTAATTGTGTTGCATTCAACATTTAGTAGAGATTTGAGTCTCTTTTCTATCAAATTCCTGTAACCTTCAAGATTAGGTTTAAATGGTTTTCTTTGGCAGGCATCGGGCATGGGAAACGTTATAAATAAAAGCTCCCTCTTAACTCAGATGTCCTCCATGGAACCCCAATTCCTTACCCCTATTAAACTCAAACAAAATCTTAACTCATTCCCTACTGCCTTGCCAACGTGAAATGTCTGTTGCACACCAAGCCCAATAGGATTATCTTCTGAACAAGACTTGTTCCCTATTCCCTGCCAACCTTTGAACAGTAAAGCTATTTCCTCCATTCAAAGTCCACCTTCATCTCAACTTGCCACCCTAACTCTTCACCCCAACAGGAACAATGTTCTCCCTCTCACATCCCAGCCTTCTAACATTAGTGCTTGTAATCTAGCCAGATTCTGATCTCCACTTAGACCGTTAGTCCATTATCGGAGTTACTCACCTACTCTACATCCTGCTATCTAGATGTGCAAACACTACAGAAGAGCCTGTGGGCCAGGGCCACTGCACCTCCTTTTAAACCTTCTGAGCACCTAGGACATAATGCCTAATTGATGACCTCATCCAGTTTTCAGCCAGTTCCTGTTTAGCATGTGGCTCGATAAGATCACGGCTGGTCTAGAAGTAACAGACTCAAGGACTGACTATTGAAATTAAATAAGAGCTGTCTAAATCATTCTAGTATTAGACTGTCACAAAACAGGGAAATTAATCTGAACTGCTACATAATGTCTTCAAGCATTCCTATTCTTTGAAACCAGTAAGAAGTCAGAGTATATTTTATTTCATATTCACATAATGACCTTAGCAATTTTACTTTCTTATCTTTTTTCTAAAATACTTTCACTTTCCCTTGGATAAACACACAGGATAAAATTTAAACATATCTCCAAGTTTTCTGAAAATTTAATATTGGCTGTTACACCATCTTATACATTATAATTTCAACAACTCTTGCCTGACCCCTCACCACCACCACCACCACCCTGGCCATGTCAACATTTTTTTTGCTTTGTTTTGGTTTTTTGGGTTTTTTGTTTGTTTGTTTGGTTGGTTTGGTTTGGTTTGGTTTGGTTTGGTTTTTTTGTTTCTGAGACAGGGTTTCTCACTGTAGCCTTGGCTGTCCAGGAACTCATTCTACAGATCAGGCTGGCTTTGAACTCACAGAGATCCACCTTACTCTGTCTCCTGCATGCTGAAATTAAAGGAGTGTACCACCACCGCCCGGCCCATATTAACATTCTTAAGTTGAAAGTGATCCTGAACTTTAATAACTCTAGCATGTGTTTTGTCTATATTCTCTTCTTATCTTTCCAACCAAACACAAAGAAGTGGTTTTGTTTAACTGTATACTCCCAAGTATCTAGCATAGTATTTTCCACACAAAGTAGGTGCTGCAGAAGTGTGTGTGTGTGTGTGTGTGTGTGTGTGTGTGTGTGTGTGTTTAGCCCCAGCTGTTCTGGGTGAGGCACATCATACTCATCCTTGTGCTTCACAGGAATGCTGTCCTCTCACATATGCCCTTACTTTCATGAGACCTTCTGGAACATTCTCATCCTAACGTATGTCAGGCTCTCTATTGGGAGCTGGAAACATAATGAAGAGTGGAGATAAGAACCTGGCACACTAGGTTCTCACAGTCTATTAGGGGTCAGACAGAAGTCAAAAACAATGGCAATAGGGGTGATGTGTATGCAGTAATTAAGATGCATGCACACTGTGCTGTGGGAGGCAAAAGAAGGGAAGGAAACTCCCTCTGACTGATTGACCTGGGGCCTCTCAGGAGATGAAGATTTCAGCTGGCCAAGAAAAGAGGGAGGATTTGTGAAGGCATTTTGTCTGTACAAGTTCACAGAGGTGTCAAAGGAAGAACTCAAATCCCAGTGTGCTGGCAGCAAAGAGTAATGAGATGAATGTCCCAGTCTAGGCTGAAGACAGATGTGGATAAAATGTCCCAGTCTAGGCTGAAGACAGATGTGGGTTTGCTTGTAAAGGGACAGTATGATGCGCCACGTTATGATGTGTCCTGTCATGTCGAGGAATGACTGTTCCCTAGGCTAAGTCAAAGCCAGAGCCGGTGCCAATGAAGGAATTATTTTAGGAAAGCCAACAACCTGGCAAAAAAATATTTTGCCTTATCCCACCCATCACACACACACACACACACACACAGAGAGAGAGAGAGAGAGAGAGAGAGAG
>LOEQ01004296.1:34166-58742 GCA_001685075.1 Bramus lutescens
CTGTATGTGTAGGTAAATGCTGGGAGATCCTCCCATTATTCTGCTGCCAAAGGGGTCCTGACACTGCACTCACAGAAGATGTGGAATTCTGACCACACAATTCATACACATTGTGTCTGAGAATACACAATGGGCATAGCATTATTGCCTATAGAGCCAGGCTCCTTTCCCCTTTCTTAGATAAAGGTGAACTTTTGTTCTTTCATGTACCAGTGGTGTGTAATATTGCTTCCAGCAGAGAAGGTAGAGGATGTATAAACCCACATTTGATCTTTGACCTTGGCAGACATAGATCCACCCAAGATCCGTTGTCCTCATTCACGTGAGAAGATGGCAGAGCCAGAGAAACTAACCGCTCGCGTATACTGGGACCCACCCTTGGTGAAAGATTCTGCTGATGGTACCATCACCAGGTAAGCCTGTGTCGTGCATGTCTCCTGTGTCCCCAGCAGTTTCTCCAAGTTCCCCCGGAGTACTCACAGTCAGACCATACAGGCAGTTCCTGAAGTGATGGTGTGCCTCAGATCTCAATTCTCAACACCTTTCCCTTAGGAGCTCAGTAACTCCTTCATCCTGTCTCCTGCAGGGTGACACTTCGTGGCCCAGAGCCTGGTTCTCACTTTCCTGAAGGAGAGCATGTGATTCGTTACACTGCCTATGACCGAGCCTACAACAGGGCCAGTTGCAAGTTCATTGTAAAAGTACAAGGTCAGAAAACGGTCTTCATTGGACACACCATTCAACACTCCTGCTCTGCCTTGACCTTCCAAAACCCACGACAACCCCCTCCTCTTGATAATATAGGGGGTGCGCAGGAGAAGGGCCAACTTCATCAAACAGACTTGGGCATACTAATTGGGCATAAAATCTTTGCAGAAACCTTGACTCTCCTGTGAGAGTCTATGGTTTTTCTAAATCTAGATAAAATTCATAGATAGTCTATGTCTATTTCTTTTATTGTCCTTGAAAATGAGCAAATCTAATTGATCTTTGCACTCATTCACATCTGCTCAAATGATAATGTTGGTTGCCTAGTGTTTTCCTCTTTGCTTCCTGTCACACTGTTTCACTTTGTCTTTCTCAACATTGAAGTAATTCATGCTCATAATTAGACATTTTAAAATAGCCAGGTATAGTTGCACATTCCTGTAATCCCAGCACATGAGGCAGAAACAGGAGGACAGCAAGTTCATGATCAGCCTGGGCTACGTATCAGGGAACTGTCTCAAAAATAAAATTAAAGCAATTCATAAACAATAATTTATTAACCCCATCTCATGTGGCTCATTGTTGGTAACATTTTAGTACCTTCCTTCGAGTCTTTTCTCTATATATACTGACAATATATAATTTAAGTCACCCCTTTCCACTTCTCATTAAAACACAAGCATTTTTCCCATATTCTTTGATATTGTTTTCATAAATACTTTCAATCACAACATAATAATTCTACTTGAAGAATGTATCATGATTGGTTTAATCATTCTGTCAATCATGGACTCATCTGATTTATATACTATTAAAAGTAAGTCTGACCAAATGTGGTAGCACATACCCGTAATATCAGCACTAGGAAGCTAAGGCAGAAAGACAGTAGGTTTGAGACCTCTTGGGCTCCACAGAGAATCCTTTCTAGCCTGTGCTATATTGATTGTGAGACCAGTTCTCAAGAGAAAAAAAGTCATTCTGCAAGGTGGTTAATTTTACACTGGGTATCTATAAAAGTTTACAAATATAGATAAGAACATTTTCTTTTATACATTTATACTCACCCCATGATTCTCTCTCTCTCTCTCTCTCTCTCTCTCTCTCTGTGTGTGTATGTGTGTGTGTCTAAAAGCTAGGAACCTGTGTTTGCATTTCAAATTTAATTCCTTAGGGAAGAAAACTGTACCTCCAGTTTCCTGACTCCTGGAAACATAGAAAAGCCATTCGTTTGGATTATCTAAAGTCGCTTATTCTAGAAAGCCTGGAGTGGCCCCCTTTGCCTTTCCTGACTACAAGAGATATCACAACCCCTAACTTGAGCTTTTCCTTGGCAGTGAGACGCTGTCCAGTTCTGAAGCCACCACAGCATGGCTACCTCACCTGCACCTCCGCAGGGGACAACTNNNNTACCTCACCTGCACCTCCGCAGGGGACAACTATGGTGCCACTTGCGAATACCACTGTGATGGTGGCTATGAACGCCAGGGCACCCCATCTCGAGTCTGCCAGTCAAGTCGACAGTGGTCAGGATCACCACCTATCTGTACTCGTGAGTGAAACTAGGAAATGAGTGAACAGGCCTGTGGCTCAGAGGCATCTTGGAAGAACTTCTTCCATGGTCCAGAGGTCTAATATGAGGTTGGGGATTCTGACACGGGTCAGTTTTTAAGGGCCAACATTCTCCCAGAGAATACTTCTACCTCAAGAAGAAGGGTATAAAATGTTCAGGTTTCCTTCTGGAATTCACGTCAGAGAAGGGAGGGCAAGGATGTACAAGACCAGAATACCTTGCAAGGTGAAGAAGGGCACATTCTGACTGACCATCTGCTTCTGCCTTAGCTATGAAGATTAATGTCAATGTCAACTCAGCTGCTGGCCTTCTGGATCAGTTCTATGAGAAACAGCGGCTCCTCATACTGTCAGCTCCCGATCCCTCCAATCGATACTACAAAATGCAGATCTCCATGCTGCAGGTGAGACCTACTCCCCCAGGATGGCCTAGCAAAAAGGTTCCTCTGTGTGACACAAAACCTACATATTCCTATGTTTTTGTAGGTAGTGTTTGATTTGGTTTGTCATTAGGTACCCTGGTCGCATTTTAAAAAGCATTATTTTTGCAGAAAAGTCAGTGGGTTCGCTGGAATGGTAGATGTATAATGCAAAGAACTGAGTGCAGGCTGGGAAAACAATGTGGAGAGACCTGTAAGACAGCTATGATTAAAGTAAATATTAAGAATAAACTACACGTGTTTTGCAAGGAATTTTACTTGTATAATAAGTGCTGGGTAAGTACCAGGTAATGACTGACATGCTTTTACACATGTACAGCTAGTTCTCCCAACAACCCCTCTGATGTAGGTACTACTGTGTGCCCATTGAAGACATGAGGAAATTGAAAACAGACAGATTCAGTGACTCGCCCAAGACCACTAGCTCAAAAATGGTAGAGCTGGGACTGAACCCAAGCTATCTAGCTCTGGGTCTGTGCTGTCAATCGCTATCGGGACAATAGTGCCATGGCATCATAATGGAAAGTGAGGAAGCTGCACAGTGATTTTAGCTGATGAGTGGGAGAGATAGGTATGTATGTAGGTAGGTAGGTAGGTAGGTAGGTAGGTAGGTAGGTAGGTAGGCAAATAGGCAGATTGGTAGGTAGGTAGGTAGGTTGGTTGGTTGGTTGGTAGGTTGGTAGGTAGAAGACTGATGAAAAGATTGGACCAGGTGGCTGTCAAGAATTATGTTTCTCTTTTCTACCCCACATTGTGAATCAATTTCAGACACTGAAATAGCATAAAGAAAACTCTTTTGTGTAGCGAGGGCTTCAGGAATGACAGGGAATAGGTTGTAGAGACCTCAAAATGTGTGATAACTTGATTATGAAATTGTGTGATTGTTGCAGAACTCCTTCCTTTCTCGTGTTGCACTATGTGGTCAGAGGTGGGAGTCTGCCAAGCAGCCTAAAAATTTAAGTGTGAAAGACTATTCTATTTAATTTTTCTTCCCTCCCAGCAATCCACCTGTGGACTGGACCTGCGGCATATGACCATTATTGAGCTGGTGGGGCAACCACCTCAGGAGGTGGGGCGCATCCGGGAGCAACAACTATCAGCCAGCATCATTGAGGAGCTCAGGTGCAGGCTGGGAGGCTGCAGGGCAGGGGTGGGCAAGAACCTGATACTGGACACTAGCAAGGAGGAGAGGGGGCTCTTGGAGACATTTCTTATGTTTGAACTCTTATAGCTCTACTAAGTCAGGAGAGCGATGCTCAGTTCGAATGGAACATGACAATTAAATGGAGGTTTCAAACACACATAACCAGGCCCCACCGCAAGCCACATCTCTGGGCTTTCATAAAAGCACCTCGGGTGACTTTGAAGAGCCACAACGGAGAGAAACACAAAGGATTCCACTCCAGACGTGAATCACTAGGAAGCTTCTGATCTCATTGCTTATGAGCTCCTCTGTTTACCTTCAGTTTCCAAAGGAGAAAAAGGCATCTTTGGTCATTGAAATCTGAATCCTATCTATCTGTCCCTCATGAAAGAGAAGGTTATAGATAGCAGGTGGTAGAAGTTGACTTTTCTCATTATCTATCCATTATCGGCCTTACAGTTCCCCAATTATACTCAGGTCCAATAAAGCCATCAGTGCTCTCTGTTTGAGAACCAATACTACCTACCTCTAGGATTTAGTTTCAATGGGGAGAGAATGATTCCCACCAGTTGAAGAGACTAGGTAACCCTCTGAGGAAGGAGACAGCAGACTTGCAGCTACAGGTGGGAGAGTTAAGTAGTTTTTGCTCATCAACCTCCTGGCTGCTAAGGATGATACACATACAAGTCATAGTATCTGCAATACATGCCTCCTGGAGTTGCTCCATGCAGCCTGCATGTAGTAGATAATAGCCTTGCCTAAAATGAAAAACATGGTGCAGAAATGACAGGTTAGGGTGAGGAAGGAAAGCTAGGCATCTACGGCTACCAAGACTAGGAACTGAGGCGAAAATAAGCTAAAAGGATTTGAGACAGGTAGGGGAGGGGCACCGGAAAGGATGGAGCTATAAGAGATCAGAGGGTAGTAGTGCAGTCTTGGGGAACTAGGACTAAGGTCTCACACCTCTCTGGCCTGCTCTGTCTAGGCAATTCCAGCGCCTCACTCGTTCCTACTTCAACATGGTGTTAATTGACAAGCAGGGTATTGACCGGGAACGCTACATGGAACCTGTCACCCCTGAGGAAATTTTCACATTCATCGATGACTACCTACTGAGCAACCAGGAGCTGGCCTGGCGTCAGGAGCAAGGGGATGTCTGCGAGTGACCTTGAGCCAGGTGTGGCTGAGGTCAAGTGCAGTGCACAACTGTTCTAGGTAGCTTAAACTGAGGAGTAAATGTTTGCCCACAGTGTTGGGAGCAGGACTCAGGTGGGAGGTGAGGTTTGCCAAATCTAGTACAGCTCCAGACATCATTTTAGGGCAGAATATTCGTTTACCTAAGCAAGGCTCTACTTCAGGTAGCACTGGAGGAATACACGAAAGTAGGTAGGGACTGAGAACAGGCCTTGGGCAGTGGGTTGGGGGTAGACGGGCTTCTCCTGACTACAGCCTCTGCCTAGCTCTCCAAAGTCTTTCAGATAAGTAAATCCTAAATTCATTCATTTCCTGTGGCATCAATGGCTCCTTTACTCTATGGTGACAGCAGAGGGCAGCATCACAACAGACAAGGAGGACACTTTAAACAAGTACAAGCAGATTTTCCTTACAGTTCATTAACTGTAGGAGAAGCAGGAGAGGGGTGACAAGGGTCTACAAAACATTCTTGAAGCTGATTGTCATTTCCCTTTCTGGGACAATGGGCTAAAAAAAAAATGCTGCTTGAACTGTTGCTTCATCAAGAGTTAGAAAAACATTTTCTCCAGTTTGGGAAGCAACACCCAGCCAGAGCAGGAAGTTCCCTCCTAGACACTCCAAATAGTTTGTGGGCAAGAACTTCTGCCTACTGAGTGAGGTCTTCAGTGCTTTAGTGCCCCTGACGGTGGCCCTTCATTAGAGGTTCCCCAAGTCTGTGAACCAGACTGCCTCTAGGAATTGGAGAAATGGCTCAGCTGGTAAAATGCTTCCCGTGTAGGCATTTGGACCTGTATTTGATCCCCAGAACCCCTGTAAAACAGCTAGATGTGGTGGTGTGCCCTTGGCATCTCAGTGGAGATAAGCAGATCCGTGGGGTTCACTGGTCAGGAAGTCTAGTCTAATTGTGAGCACCAGGCCAAGTAAGGAATACTTTCTCAAGCAACACAACAAATGGCATGAGGAACAAAACCCAAGACTGGCCTCTGATCTCCATAAGCTCCATACACAGGCACATACATGTGCATGCACATGTGCACACATACATATATACATACCACCACCACCACCAAACATAGCAGGAAAGCAAAAGGGATAGCCTCATGCAGTAACTTCCTCAGATAGCCACTTTTAAGATATGAGCATGGAACAGGTAGCTACAGGAGTCAAAGGTCAAGGTTAGGAACGAGGCCTGGAAGTAAACTTGAGGGTGGACTTTTGGGAAATGGGGCCACACAGAGAACCCTGCCTTTCCTTTTTCTTTCTTCCTTTGTCTTGCATCTTTGGTGTCCCCCCTCCCCTGCCCCCTCTTTGCTGGGCAATAAAGCCAGGATCTTCCACACGTCAAACATTGCTGCTGAGATGCATCTCCGGCTGCAGGTTTCTGCTCTGACTTGCATCTCCCAAAGGGTGTTTCACCAGGGTTTGAAAAAAATGTTCTTCCCTTGCTTCTGAGAACTGCCTCTTAGACAGTGATGGAAGCCAGAGACATAGTTAAGGCTCAGCCACCCTGTTCCTTCCATTTTCTCCTGGGCACCATCATTGGGCAACTGGAGGCAGCAAGCAGGCTGGGTGGGGAGACTGAGCTAACAATGCTCAAGAATGCACTATGTGTCAGGTACCATTATAAACACACTATTGACTGACTCAGAAGTGTCACAAGAGTCAAAGAAGGTAGGTGTTGTTGTTAGCTCCCATTTACTCATTAAAGGAATTGAAACTCAGAGAAGCTAGGCAATATGCTAAATTCCCACAGCTAGTAAGTGGCAGCTGGGCACAGACGCCAGTGGTCAGCTTCCACTCTGCCATCTGACCTCTACTTTTTTTCTACTTCCCATTACAAGATAATTGAACACTCGAAGGAGAAAGGTTCCATCTTCTATGGCCACAATATTCACAGTGGTCCCAGGTGGAAGGAGCAACCTGGAAGATTCTCAGCCCAGGAAAATTCCTCCTTAAAGCAGAGTGCTAAGAAAGAAATCATAAGCCTACAACAGGCAGGCATAGCAGTGAATTAGAGAGAAGCAATTTCAAATGGAGTTTTCTTGGAAATCTCAGTTTTAAAAGGCAAAACGAGAAGACAGGCAGTTGCTTGGTGGAGTAAAACATGGGGAAAAATCGAATTTAGAAGGGGGGAAATCCCCTTCTCTGTCTTCCCTGGAGAAAAATACTGGAGCTTTGATAGACCAAAGGCAAATCCTAGGCAGAAGGTGAAATGCAGTGAGTTCATGTAGGAAATTTCTGGTCAGAGTAAGGTCTGTGATTCCAAAGGCAAAGACAACACATTGGGAAAGATAAATGTTCTCCTTGTCTTTATACTAACACTTCAAGTGGCAAGCCAGGACTTGCTAGTAGGTTAATGGCCCAGAAGATAACACAGGGCCCCACTACCTCCTGCATAAAGTTCCCAGCTGGGCCTGACCCTTGCATGTAAATGATCCAAGCAACTGAGGCTTAAAAGAACTTTAGGGCTTTCATTTTGTTTCATTTTGAGTAGTCAAGTCAATCTTGCCTTCTGTAAGTAAGGCTTCACTGTAGTCCTTCCAAGGACTACCTCCTTGGTAGTCCTTATAGATTATGACTTAAGAAACCCTAAGGTATTTTAGGAGAGGCAAGCCATCATTTTGTTTGATGTTCTGCCCTTAACATACATCATTCTCACAAAAGGCAATGTGGTAGAGTCAGGTCTGGATTCAAATTCCAAAAAAATAAAATGGAAAGTGTCTTTAAAAAATTCCAATTCTGTCACGTGACAAGGAGCTCATGTTTAGTCTGCAAGAAGGGAAGGTTTCCTACTTCATGAGGTGTTGTAGAAAGTCAGACAATCTCATGCAAACCCTTGTATACAAGATGTACTTGGCTTTCACAAATATGCTTTTGCACAGAGGCCAAGAATCACTTCAGCTTTAGCTAGAAGATCAGAGCCTTATTTCAAAGGTGAGCTGTATAACATCTCTGATTTAGCTCTTGAATCTAAATAATGGAGTCGATCAGAAAAAAATCCTGACCTCCAAAAGAAACCGAATAATCTAGAAAGAAGTGGGGGTAACATGGAGGGTGTTCCCTCGTACCTGTGTGAATATCTCTCTTCTTCCAGTGAGGGACAATCTACAAAGCCAAAGGCCAACTTCTATTGGTACCTGAGAGGGATAAAAGTAGTGCTACTTTTAGATTCCAAACATGTAGGACAAGGAACGTGGGCTCAACAGGGGTATCAGACAGCAGTGTGGGAAAAGGTAGGTTTTCTTTCAGTATAGCAAGGTGTATTTATTACTCTGGTTCTGACCTTCAGGCTATGAGTGAAAGTGGCAGTGAAAGTCAGGACAATAGAGACAAAAACATCTGCAGAACTCCATGTGTAAACACTCAAGTGAGAAAGCTTTATTGCAACACGTGTGCAAGTCGAGGTGGAATACCAAAGAACAAGTGTGAGCTGGGCTCTTGAGTTACACTTCTGTTATAGTATCAATCCACATTAAATAGATCTCTGAAAAACATTCTTAATCATCCTGCTGAATTCAGAGACCCAACAGGAAAGTCAATCTGCAGCCGGATCCATCGACAGGATTTCCTCTCTGGCATGGACACCATCCACACACACCTCTGTAGAGATAGACTGCCATGAATGAAAAGTCGAGTATCGAAGAGTGAGGAGCAGGAAATGAAAGCTCACTAGATCTCTCTTATAAGTCTCAACACGTTACTCCGCTGTTACTTGCAGGTCAAGTTTAGGAATCAACCAAAACGGGAACTGAAAATATATTAGGTCAAAAGTCAGAATAGCTGGGCGATTCCATCCACATTTTCATGGGGTGGCAATAATCCCCAGCCTGGGAGTACTGTATTGCTTTAGACAGTCTTTGGCTCTTCTGGCTGAAATGGAGGTATACAGACTATGTTCTATGCAACAGCACACCCCAGCCACCAACTTAGAAAAAGCTATAGTACGTGAGAGTGAAGATGTCTCATCCTCCATTAGGGAAATAAGGAAATCCCTCTTCAACAACTGCTATAACAGTTGAAAAAAAGATAATTCAGCTTAGACCCTGAGAAACTTTCTTCAGAGTCACATAGACCTTCTGGGATCAGCTAGTAGGTCTCACAGGACAGGTTAATGTCTCAGTGAAAAGGCCATTATCTAATTAGAGTGATTTTTCTAAAGTGGCTCCATTATAAGGGCTCCCCAAAGGTCTAGGAAGGAGCTGGTGAGTTTTCATTGCATTTCAAAGAAAGCCACTGCACTCACACAAGGTGGAAATTGCTTTAAAAACAAAAGTTAAAAGGCAATTTCTAAAAATATATCAAGGTAGATGATGAGATAAAATACAAACCGGAGAGGAAGGTGTGGCAGTAAACCCCTCTCCCATTGTGCACTGTCTTTAACTACCAGACCTTGCACAGCTAGACCCACAAACTACAGCTACTGCCCCAAACAACCACACTTCCAGGGGAAGTGGGAGCGAGGATAGCAGGACAGAAAGTAGAGAGTTGCTGTAAAAGATTTTTAAAGTTAGTTAAAGCACAGAAAGACAGAGGCAACTATGTGCTCTGAAAATATACTATACATAAATAAAAACCACTCGAAAAGACCCTTCTTCTTGGGCTTCTTTAAAGGGAGAACACATCTGTGTCACACTAGCTAGCAAAATAAGATCTGCAGAAATACATGCTTATACACATACATGCACACACATTAAATTAGCAGGCTCTCATTGTGGTTGCTTAGCCTTTGACTTGAATTGACCAGGGTTGCACCTGCAGACAAAGATAGGGACTCATACACCTAGCTTCTGTTTGACCATTGAAGAACGTAGCTGCAGAGTTCCTTCTGCCCAAGACCCTGGGTACCGTTGCATCTTCTGCCACAGGCTCACTTCCTCACCAGTCGAATCCATCCAGTCCACCACTTCGCCATAACTGATCCCTGAGGAGAAACACCAGAACAGGCTGAACAGACTCCCACCATCAGGGAGGACGGGTTACATAGTGGGGAGGCCAACCCAGAAACAACAATGTACAGTGAAGATAGAATGCTGGCAACAGCACTTGCGCACCAGAGACAATCAGGAGACTGCAGGTTGATGAAATGGGACTTGAAATTTCATAATCTCATCAATGGGGGCTTGATTTTCAGAGCTGTGGTGTCTGACACCTCATACCAGAACTGCTACCCTTCTGTCATTAGCAACTTGACTTCGCTTTTAAAAGAATAGTTTCTTGAATACACAGTAAAAAGGCAGTGGGCTGGTTAATAACTAGAGTACGCATGGAGCCTTCAATTTTCAAAAGGTTGAACACCCTCTCTCTCTCTCTCTCTCTCTCTCTCTCTCTCTCTCTCTCTCTCTCTCCTTCTCCCTCTCTCTCCCTCTCTCTTGAAGATAGGAGTTCACACTGAAACCCTGGCTGGCCTTGAACTTGAGGCAATCTTCCTGTCTCTGTCTGTCAGATGCTAAGCTCAGAGGCATATATAACCATGCCCAAGCTCTGAATACCTTTTATTATAGCTGTAAATTTTCCAAAGTTAGGATTATGTGATCTTACTTCTATTTTTTGTATAGTAATTCATTCACTCAATGAACATTTCCTGAGTGCCTACTCTTGGCCAGTTTGGGGATACACTGATGAACACAAAAAAATGTTCCTGCCCTTAGGGACATTACATGTGAATAGGAAAGACAATCATTTTAAAGTCCCAAAGCAGCAAGTAACGTGGCATATTTGGAGATCAGAGTAGCAGTTATGGTGATTTGAACACAATGAATAAGAAAGAAAATGATGCAGGAAGAATAAAAAAGGAAGAGTCTAGATTATACAGGGTCTGTAGACTTGGTAAGGATTTCTAAGGTGGAAGAAAGTCATCAAAACATTTTTTACACAGGGAACCAACATGAAGTAGCTTATATGTGCAAAAATACCATTGTAGATGCTTTCTATTAGTAATTCATATACAATATAGTAATCAAAGTTATAAGAATCCCACAGAAATGTCCAACCAGAACTGCATGGCTCAAGGATAGCCATGAATGTGGTCTAACACAAAATCATAACTAATTGAAACAATGAAGTTTTTTTTTACTTTCTGTGATTTCTTGATAACTGGATTGTGCAGTTCTTGGGTGTGAACACTATACTTCAAAATGTCGCAATGTCAAAATGTTGGAGAGGCCTGATCAAGACTATAAAAAGATTTAAAAAAAGAGTGCCCAAGCCCAGAGAGCAGCCTCATTTAAAGATTGAATACAGAAGTGCAGAATGAAGAATCCGTGAAGGACAGTAAGAAATGGTGTGCAATGGAGTCAAAGAGAGTCAAGAAAGCAGTAAGTGGTAAGGATTTCAAGAAAAAGGAAGTAATCTGCTCTCTTAAATAGTGCTTGGGAATTCTAGAGTGAGAATAACCTCACTTTGGCATGAATAATGACTCAGAAGAGTAGAAATACGGAAGTCATATCATAATGAACTGAGAACTGAAGGAAAGGCCATGAAACAGAGTTCACTCTTTCGGGGGTGGGGGGAGATGTGGTCAACGGAAGATTTGCTTTTATTTAATGAAATTAGGCCTGAACATGTTGGTGCACGTCTATTAGCTGAGCACTTGAGAGCTGGAGGTAAAGAGTATTAGAAGTTCGAGGCCAAGCTGGACTTCATGAGACCCTGAACAAAGATATAAACAGAGATTGGTATCATCAGAGCATGTCTATATTCCCCTTCAACAGTCAAATCAAATGAAATGGATCATACGGAAGAAACACATTACAGGCAAAGAACCGCTGAGAAGCGAGAGCTATGTTTAGAATCCTTGGAGAGCACAGATTTGCTGGCAAAAACCCCTTCTCATTATCCCAAGATAGAAGACAGGAATCACAAGTCAGGAGTTTAGGTAGTTTTTAGATCTTCTTTTGTGGGAGGATAATGAAGCCCCTGGCTTTCAGGGTCACCTTTCTATACATAAAACACTGTATGGGTTCAGCCTTCCCTTAAGCCTAGCAGGTAGCAGATACTCAGTAAGCACTTGTTGGATGTTTGCATAAAGAAAGAGAAATTCCATCAGAAACGATCTTTGTGTATCACAGAGGGTGAGAGGTAGGAAGAGTAAGGTAGGAAGAGTTAGATAGACAAGAGGCCTTTAAGACAAGTGATGATCAGGTGGGGAGAGAGTCTCACCAGTGCCAACACCCAGCCTGACCCCTCCCAGGAAGTCATTGCTGGCCAGGGGCTCCCGGTCCCAGACAGTCAGTTCCAGGCACATGTGTTGGAGGTCTTCCAGCCTCACACCATTGTAGACAAAGGTATGGTTGTAGTGGGGATTCAGGGTCTTCTTCATCACAGGAGTTTTACGCTTACTGGCCTTGTTCCTCATGGGAAGGAGGTATCTGGCAGAGGGTTTGGAGTTAGCAACACCTACTTAAGCCGGCAGTACATCTAAATTCCCCTTGCCCCTACCACAGGCCTAGCCCAGGATGGTAAGCCAACAACCAGGTCCGTGTGCACACAAGCCCTCCTGTGAATATGCTGAGGCAGACTCCCCGCTACTTCCACTAGATTATCTACTGACTTTAGCCTGGAGAGAAAATGACTATGCCAGTCATGCTTCGCTCTATGCACCACCAAGGAGGTGTTTAAATATGTGGTACCACTTTCCTTATGCAAGGTAAATGAAGCCATTCCTAACAGGTATAAGCTTAGTCAAACATGACTTCTTGGTGACCTTAAGTCAGTAAATGGCCCCCAATGCAGATGAAGCTTACATTATTTGAAAACTATGGACAACAGAGCCTAGGACTGCAAATCTAGACAAGTCAGAGAGCATGGACTATCCACCTAGGATTCTGGACGAGGACTAGCCGGAGAGAGTCAGAACTAGCTGTCTATCACCCTCCAGTTTGAAAGCTAGCACCACAGTTGAGACAAGACAGATCTCAGGGCAGTACAAAACGTGGGTGGGGGTGAAGGTCTCACCATTCCCTAATTTCAGAACCAAAGCTGCTGAGGATGGTAGGATGAGGGCAGGATCTACAGAGGGAAATTCAAATGGGTTCCCTGCTAACTTGCTTGCCCTATAACTCACTGGTTAGCATGATGGAGGTCCAGGGACTCACCCCTTGACAAAGCTGTCTGAAGTCCCTCCTGATTTGGCAGCCGTCAGGTTCTTGGCTTCTTTGATCCACACCTGGAGTTCTCCCCCTTCCCCACCTTTACCTGTAAGGGATGTCAGCCGTTGCAAGAGAACCCGCCACACCACCAGGGATGTCCCATGCTTTAATTACATAGCACTTCCTCTCCTTACTTTGGGATACAGCAGACTCCTTAACTGAATTGTGCCCGCATCTTCTGTTCCTAGCGCAGTGCCTAGCATTAGCAGTAGGGGCACAATAAATAACCCCAACCGCAACAAATGTGCCTTGAAAACTCGCTAGGAACCGAATACCACCGTAATCAATTTCCTTCCTCCAAAGAATCCTATGAGTTACACACCACAGTTGTCTCCATTTTACACATGAGTCAACAAGAAGCAAAGGTACCTGGCATTTGCTAAGCAATTAAAGCAGAAGGAACTCCTCTGTTGAGTTTTTGACTTCAACCCTTACTGCACAGAACTCACCAGACACCATCAATGTCCACCCCCACCTACCATTTTGAATATCCCTTTCTCCAGACTGATGCCTTGCCCTCAGTCTGAATATAGGCTGATCTTACTGTTTCTTATTTTTAAAATATCCACTTTCAGAGAAATCCTCCCTTCCTCCGATCAGATCCTTTGGAAGCTGTTCTCTGTACCTTTCTTTCCTATCACCACGACCAATTACCCTTGCCAAGAATGACCATGCTCATCACCTCTACTTCTCTACCCAATTCACACAGCCTAGTTTCTTGTGGAATCAGATTTCATTAATGTCTGCCAGTCTAATCTGGACAAGCAGTGTCTTCTCAGGCCTCATCTGGCCTGGTGCCTGTAGTGTTGAGAAAGGCTGAGAGCTCCTGCTCACCTCCTCTTCAAACTCCCTCCTGGCCCTTTGACGTCCTGATAACCCTCTTCCTCACTGCCATTTTCCAAGTCTTTATCCTTTAAAATGTTCCTGTTGCCAAAGGCTTGGTCTTTGCTTCTTTTCTAGTCATTCTGCATACCCTCCTTGGGATATATAGATTGCTCAAATCTTCTAAATTATACTTTGCTGAGGGTATATTTAAAAAAAAGAACTTTGCTTTGCCATTGCTAGCAGATCAAGTTAAACTCTTCATTCACGGTCTTTTTCTTTTCAGATGGCTCCAGACTCATCTCCAATCCTAGCTGTACTCACACACAAGCACATTCACACCACAACTTCAACTCCACTATAACTGGGAACATACTCCAGACTGCTGACCTCAAACTCTACATTTACCAGGCGTGTATAGAAAGGACTTCTTTTGAGACAGATTCTCATGTAGTAGCCCAGGCTGATCTCAAATTCACTATGTAGCTGGTCTAATGATGACCTCCAGTTCCTGACCTCCTGCCTCCACCTCCCAAGCATCCGTTTATGCCATGCTCCCTGAGTACAACAGAGACCCTAATACACACTCTGCAAGCACTCTCTGAACTGAACTGCATCCTTTGCCTATATTGTTTATATATTACTTCGGTTTTCTTTTTGTTTTAGATTGCAATAATTTTTTTTTTGGAAATGGGCTCTCACTCTCTAGCAAGTCTGGCCTGTCACTCAGTATATAACTTATCCAGCCTGAAATTTCATGATAATCCTCCTGACTTAGCCTCCTGAGTGCTAGGGCTATAGGTAGGAACCACCTCACCCAGCTACCATGTTCTTTAAAAACCTGCGCTAGTCCTGTTCCTTCTTCCAGAACAGCTCCTCTCTTTTACCTTCCCTCCATTTGTACCTGGTAAAATCTCAAGGTCCAGTTTCAATATTACTTCCTCAACAAAGCTCTCTCTCCATCACCCTCACTGGCAGGTGGTTTAGGCATGTGATACCTTTCTGAATGAAAAAAAAAAAACAACAACAACTTGTCCTCAGAGGACAATATCTCTCTCATCTATGTGTCCACCACAATCACCAGCACCATGCTGGTCGTGTTGGTGACTCAGCCTTGCTCTTCCCATATCCAAGCACCTTTCTTGGCCACAAAGCTTCTCTTCTCTTCTGCCTTC
The DNA here is from genome assembly GCA_001685075.1 of Bramus lutescens. Classification (NCBI taxonomy): domain Eukaryota; kingdom Metazoa; phylum Chordata; class Mammalia; order Rodentia; family Cricetidae; genus Bramus; species Bramus lutescens. Next base: position 49,366 of record LOEQ01004296.1, read on the forward strand.
TTTGTAGCTTGAAATGAGACCAAATCACATTAACAGCCTAAAGGTCACCTAAAAGGAGTGCCAGCGCAATGTATGGCATTTCCTTTCAGTTGAGAGGGGTAAAGGCTTCCTTAGGAAGGGACTCCTACCTAGAAGATCCAGGAAACATCCCAGCCTGCCCTAGCCAACAGAGCCAGTAGCAATCTCTCACACACCCTGTATAGAAGCTAAGAGCAGCTGAATCCAGGGACCCAATGAAAACTCACTCTTTTTCCGGTCACCTCCAACAGGGAGTTTGGAGGCTGGGATGTATTTCAATGAAACCACCAACTCGCCTTTGTGTGCTGGCAAGCCAGGTGAGGACTCAGCACTGATCTGAAACATAGGGAAACCCAACAAGTGAAATCAGGCCTCTGAGGAAACGCTGGGCCCTCTCCCTGAGAGGATTATAAAGTTGTTCCCATGGGTGAGTGTGGTGGTACACCTCTGCAACCTCAGCCCTGGGGAGGCTGAAGTAAAATGCTCACAAGCTTGATGTCAGCCTAGAATACATAGGTGGCCAGACCCTAGCTCAAAAATAAGAAAATAAGAAAATGAATAAATAAAATGACCCCAAGAACAGGTTCATAACATAAGACGGTCCCTNCTACAATCCCATAGCAGTTATAGTTTTCTTTGGTAGCCTCTCCAGGAGGAGATCCAGAAGAACCAAGGCTCACTATTGTGCACTCTGGGGACATGATCACTAGATCCCAAACGCTCCCGAAGTTATGCCAACAAGGTGGCCACACAAACTCACAAAGGAATGACTGACATATGATTAAGAATCTCAGTACCAGCGCTGTTAGTAAAGGCCAAGTGGAAGCAGTCTCCATATCAGTGAACACAAGCAGGGTTAAGAGTGATTTGAACACCTTCATGTGACATGTGGCATGAGGCTATCAGAAAGAACACAGGCTATCTCTGATAGCCCAAGTACAAGTAAAGAAAGGTCACTGCAGAAAAGGAAGCAGTCAACTTTCCTCTCCTGAGCCATAGCTTGAACGTGGTGTTCCTTTTATGAGCCACCCAATTAAAATCGAACCCAGATGATTCCAGCCATGCTACCTATCCGGGCTATGTGTCAATTGCTCCTAGAAGTGTTGCTGGTTTTTTTTTATTTCAAATTCTAGTTGAATATAACACATATTTAGTTATGTGCCTAGAAAAAAAATCCACATTATAACTGCTGGGTAAAAATAAACCTAAATCTCTGTTTTCATTTCTAATCTAAAATAAGACTATACTGAATTTATGCTTTCTGAAAAGGGAAAATAAAAAATATATACTTACTGTTAGGTAAACAAAACAAGAAGTAGAAAAAAATCTCACTTATATTAATTAATAACATAAAATATAAACATAAAATGTATAAAATATAAGAAATATAAAACATAAACATAAAAAGTATTAAAACTATACATGTGTAATGATTTTATTAATGTCTCTAATATAGCTTTTACTGTTTGCCAGAAAGTGTTTTAGTAGTATAACTATATCATTTGTTTAATACTTTGAGTAATATCTGTAATATAGGTATTACCCTTATTTTATGGGCTATTGAATAAAGAAACAGAGAGGTTAAGTCCTTTTCCCACAGACACACATCTAGTAATTACCAGACCTAGGATTCAGATTCAGACACACTGGTTCCAGAGTCCATTACTTTTAGCACCAGACTGAATGAAACAATGCAAAGAATGAAGAACAATCTATAGCAAGGAGAACAGACTGGGAAAAGCCAGAAGACCTTTCCCTACTTCCTCTATCATCACCAACAGTGTCCTGTTTGTGAAAAAGAGACACATCTGATTTTCAAAAATAAAAAGTACTCTAAAATTTGGTGGTGGGGTTGTACAGAATTTAGGGTTAGGTAAAAGTCTGCTCCAAAGATTTTAATATTTCACAGTTTGCCTATTTCCTTCAGTACTGGGTATGAAACCCAGGGCCTAATACCTGCTAAACATATACTCTACGACTGAAATCTTCAGCCCCTGACTTACATATTTTTTAGTTAACAACCATCACCACAATCCGTGTGCCAGAAGGACAGGAGTTAATCTTATTTTTGTTCATCGTAGAAAGTCCGACACTTAGCACAGTCCCTAGTTTACAAAGGTATCCCATGTTGACTGACTGAGTCTAACAATGAATGAACAAATGTCAAGGACACAGAGCAAGTAGCTCTGGGAGGCAGGACTGCTCCACTCCATTGGCTGATGTGGTGTTGCAATCTTTATGCTCTAGTTTTCCCAGCACGGGCTTGCACCGTCTGGATGCCCTTTCATCTGCCCCTGCTCTTGAGACTGGGCTAAGCTAGGTTCTCACCACGGAGCAAACTGCTGCTGGTAGGTATAATCTCCTATGTTTCACTAGACTTACTGCAGATCCAGAATACACAAGCTTAGTCTGTGGGGAAGACAGACAAGAAGTGGGAGGAGATTATTAGCGCAGGGATTGCTGGTGAGTCAAAGAACCAGAAACATTAAATATAGATTATTTTAAGTTAAAAGAAATGTATGACTTTTAATTTTTTAGTTAAAAATTTGGTTTTACAAACCTTTGTGTATAGTAATATAACTTACATACTAAAATCACACTATAGAAGAATGATTTGATAGAGTTTTAAATAAAATATATCAGGGGAAATTTTAAAGTTATTACAAACTTTTAATGAGGGAGACAAAATGGTATTTTATGTCATAAACTGTCTGCACACTTCATTAGCTTTTAGGTAGCTGACTTTAGGGAACCTTCAATCCTGAGTTTAGTAGTGCGTAGGCTCTGGCACGTGTGCTTCCACAGCACACCTTCATTGCCACAGAGTAAACACCTCCATTCTCATGTGTGACATTTTTGTCATGGCTATTCATGGTGCTTTAGAGTGACATTTTCAATGTAATTATACAAACTCCAGCCCATTGGGAGACTGATTTGCATAGCAAATGCTTAAGGAATTCTAAGGATCTAACAGCATGTTTTACTTTGATAGTAATTCCTTTCTTGTTTTTATGACTATTTAAAGGGGTAAAATGTAATGTCACTAAATTTTCTGGAAGGCAACAGCCCTCTAATTACTAGATGCACATTCCTCTGACTTGGCTATTTCACCACTAGGGCTTTCTCTAACAATTAAAATCCCTAAAGAAGGCAAAGAGCGGGGACAGGGCATGGTGGTATAGCCCTTGTTTAGCATGTGGGAAGCTCTTGGTTTGACCACCAGTACTGAAAACAAGATATATGACAGCATAGTTTCTAAAAATAAATAATGTAGGTACTCACTGGTAGGGGATTGGCAAATAAGTTTATAATACAGAACTGTGGGAGAATATTATGTAGCAAGTAAAATGAGATAGATCTGTAAGTAACAGCATAGAGGAATGCCTATAATAAATTGTTAAAAATCAAGAATATATATATACATATATATGAACAATTGGGCATATGAATTCACTTGGGTCAAAAAAGAATACAGCATGTATGTATATGTATAAATGGATAGATAGATGAGATCGATTGATTGATAGATAGACAGACAGACAGACAGGCAGGCAGATAGATAGATGCTATCTATGCTGCTTAATACAAAAATTCTAGAAGGATACTTAAATACTTGTTGAGTGGCTATTTCTAAGTAATGAAATTGACTTTGTTTTTATATATGTTTTGTTGTTTACGTTTGGAACTATGCATATATAAATCATTTTACATTTAATATCCTTAACGGTAAAAATTCAAAGGTTTAAAATAAAACTAAAAGACAACAATAAAATAGAACAGATTAAAGTAAATCTCTTGCACATGGGGCTCACATCAGGCAGCCCCACTCTGTTTCTAGACCATCTTTCCAGATATTCTATGTACTGTTCATTGTTTGAAACATTCAAAATACCATTATAAACATTCAAAATACCATTATAACTTTCAAAGAGGTTTGTCTTCAGTTCATTGTGACAACCGCCAAAATTCTCTGATGTAGTCACTTTGCCACAACCAGAATGGCAGTAAGCTATGGAATGGCCGTTATGTGCTACATTCTCAAGATCGCCCTGCATTCAGTCCTGCAGCAGGGAGTAGCACTGTTGTACCATTTTGTAGAAAACTAAACTGAGGCTCACAGAAGGTAGGTGGATTCTCGAAGTTCCCAGTAAGTTACAGAAGCAAGATTCTAATCCTGATCTGCACTAAACTGCCAAACACTATGATGTCATGTTACTACACTAACATCTGAGGGGTTCCTCTAAAGGAAAATTCCCCTGGCCTGCACACATAACCAAGAGGACAGTCATTGCAGATCCGCGAACTCTCTTGCCTCTCACTTCTAAAGCAAGATGTTTAGCTTGGAAAGGGGTGCAGATTAGGATACACTCCAAAGGTTAGACTTGAGACAGGGGTGCAAGTTAGGATGTCAGGATACATTCAGGCTCTGGAGGATTAGCAGGAAAAACTTGGCATGCAGCAGCTTCTTGCTTTGCCTGCAATTGACATGCAAGAGCCTCCGAAATTTGCTGCCAAACTCAGAAAGGCCAGTAGGGTGTGGTAGAGCTCTACAGAAAACTACATGCAAAGCTACTTCCAATACAGACCAGCAGAGGCCGCTGCAGACAACCCACCTGGGAACCAAGTGGGGAAAGACCTTTAAGGCAGACTACCTTTCCATGTAAAGGGAGGCAATGATCCAGCTTCTTATCCAGCCTCCAGGAGTCCATGTGGACCTCCGCCTCTCCAAGGAAAGTGTTTCTGCCAAAACGACCATGATGCCAAACTGAAAACTGCAAAGTCCTCTGGGCCAGAAGAGATTCTGAAATCTCATACTGCGAAGGGAAAGAAGCAGCCCACAGTGGTCAGTTAGGAGTAGCTCCTCAAAAACGAATTCTTCCAAACCCTAAGCAACCTGTCCCCACAATCTGTCAAATGGTTTTAGTTCCTTAGCACTTTGAATTGCTCCACTCAAAGCTTCAACTTCTCCTCTTTCGCTAACCCTAACACAGTGCATAAGAAGCCAGGGAAGTTAAGTTTGTCCTGGAGTGGCTGAAAAGACATGAGACTGTCCACAAAGAAGGTCCAAGGGGAGCTTTCATCTCCAATTACTTCTAATTTTTATCACATTTTATTTGTGCATGTGTGTGTATGTGTGTGCACACACGTGTGCACACGCACATGCATGCAAGTACATGAATGTCATGTTATATGTGTGGGGACGAGCATGCCGTAGCATGAGTGTGGAGACAGGAGGAGCCTGCAGGAGTCAGAGGTCTCTTTCTACCACGTGGATCTGAAGAACCAAACTCAGGTTGTCAGACTTTGCCTGCTAAGTCATCCTGCTGGCCCTCAAACAACTTCATTTTTTAAAGATTCTATTTATTTTGTTTGATGTGACTGTGTGCCTGCATATTTATGTGCAATGCACACATGTAGATGGTCACCAAGGCCAGATTATGACATTGTATCAACTGGAACTGGAGTTATAGACAGTTGTGAGCCACTTTGTGGGTGCTAGGAATTGAACTCAGATTCTCTCAAGAGCAGCAAGAGCTCTGAGCTGCTGGATCATCTCTCTAGAGCCTCAAATGAATTTTTAAAATGAGCTATGTGGTCATATGAATTTCCAACTTCACAACAATCCAAGGAAGCCAAGTTCACCAGTGTTCGCTTCCCCCAAGAGGTCTGGATATGAACAGATGCCCACGGTGAATCCCCAGGCACAGACATGGTCACCCACCCACTCACATTGTAAAGGCACAACTGTACCACAAAGGCACAGGAGCAAAACAAAACCTTCTCCGCTCTAGGCTCAGAAACATACCCTAAAGGTCTCATCATATAGTGGATTGATGGTGTCCCGCTTGATGCTGGTCTTTCTTTTCCCTTGGCGGGACTTGTCAGGCAGAAGATAAGTCTTCACATATCTAGAAACCAAAGACAATGCTAAATTATTTGCTAGCCTTTCTCCAGTCCCTTCTTTACTTCCCTGCTCGGCATATAAAATAGTTTCAACATCTTCAGTCTTGCTTTTTCCAAGTCCTCTGCCCTTTATTAAATCACACTCACTATTCTACTCCCAGAGAGATGACAATATGGATCAAGAGTCCCCAGACAGCTTCCAAGGTCTAGCTTCCCTGTCAAAGTGTTACTCAGGAGCCAGAAGCACTTACGGGTTAGAACGCTTCTTGGCTTCATCAGCGTAGGCCAGCTGGTGGCACTCCTTTACATGGATGACCAGAGTCTGTGTTTTCTGCTCAAACTTGAGAGAAAAGACGATCTTGCCAGTCACAGAGACGTTCCCAAAGTCACCAGACTCACTATAGATGCTCATCATGCTGCCAATGGTACTCTGCAGGGGAAGCAATAACAAACTTCTAAGGAAGATGCACTCCACATTCCCAATCAAGCCCATTGTACCCCATGCTAAAGCCAAAAGTCTCAGGAGAGCCTGCGAGGAGCCAGCACTGCCAATAGCCCTTTGTCCTAGGGTAAGTCAGTGCCAATAGCACATCCAAAATTGTCCGGGTGCACATACAGACTCTTACTGCCCCTTTCCCCTCAATTTTACACACTCTCTTGCTGATTTTTCCCATCTGTAGAATGGTGAAAAGCAGCAGGAAGATAAGGCACACCTAAGCGCATCTGTGATGTGTGTTATGCATGGTGCAACATTGGCTGGAAGGTGTTAGTTAGCGCTTTAAAATGGGGCCATAGTTATCTACCTTCTATCTAGCGATATCTATGGAGGAAAGGGATTGGGCCAGAACTGAGAACAGCAGGAAAGCCACCACTCTTAGCAGTCAGGTATATGAAGTGAGCTCTATATTTTCTTCCAGTGTGAATGTAAAAATCTGTTCACCTAAATAGCAATCTTTGTACTTACGACAGACATAGGCCCTGATTAGCAAATGTCCCAAAAATGTCCATGAGGCCGTTTCATATTGAGCTTTATCCACAGCTTGATGCCAGTTTTGCAAAGGTCTTTCTCCTGACACCTGCTTGCCTTCAGTGTGAGAATAGGGGGCAGCTTAACATGAAGAAGTCTGGTCTTGTTTACTGCATGGCCTGGTTATCCTTTCAGAGGAGTTAAAGTTACTTTTCACAAAGCTGTGATGGAAGAATTGTCCGAGCTTTCATTCCCTCTGGAGAACCTCCAGATGGGAGGTTCAGGCAGTCACCTAGAAGTTACACTGAGCACCTAAGCTCTAAAGTGAGGACAGGAACAAAGAAATGCACGCCCCTTACCTAGGAAGAGGGACTAGGGTGATTGCTCCAGGTCCCAAGTCTGCTCTAGGAAGCTGGTTCTTCCTTCCTTCCCAGTACCCAATGTGTCTATCAGCACAAACACATAGAACATACCATGGAGGACCCACTTTGCATGCTGCCTCTGGCCAATTTCTGTCGATGCAACTTCACCAAATGGTCAATGTCCTCTTCTTCCTCCTCCTCTTCTTCCTGGAACAACAGACTTGAGAGTTAATAAAAGTAGGGCTCAAAAACCAATGTCTTTCCTCCAATAAGGACCAAAATTGGTTGCAAAAGCTCTGAGTTTTCACATGAATATGTGCACATGTCCTTATTTTTAATATATCTTCATATCTCAAAAGAATATAGGTATTTAATATTTTAATAGGAGTTTTATAAGTCTCCCATTTGAATATCCCATCTAGCCATCTCTTTGTATGCTTTCAATGTTAGTAGTAGTAGTAGTATTGTGTATATTCCATTATGCTGCTGCTGCTGATGATGATAATGATGTGTGTGTGTATGTGGTGTCTCTTTGTGTATGTGTGTGTGTGTGTGTGTGTGTGTGCGTGTGTGTATTCAGCCATGCATGTATCATGGCACGCATGTGGTAGTCTAAAAACAACTTCAGAAAGTCAGTTTTCTCCTTCCACCTTAATATGGGCTCCCGGGATCACACTTAGGATGCTGGGCTTTCCCAGCAAGTGCTGTTGTCCTGAGTCACCTCACTGGTCTTCTCTTGCTATTTAGTCACAGTAGCCAACTATATACCCAACAATGTGATCGACAGTAAGCGACAACAAAGACAGTAGTTCAAATTAGCAAATGGCACTTCTTCAGAAATTGGGGAAAATAAGGATCATTGCACCTTTCCTAAATAATTAAATAATTTGGACTCTGATTTAAATTAAGCCAACTCTAAATTTAAAGTTTTAATAGTGTGACCAAGGGAAATGTAACACTGCTTACCATATCTGCACTAAGGCCTGGTACGGATTTGCTCCTGTCTCCCAGGATGCCACTTTCTTGTGCCACATCTTCTGGCCGAAGGTCTATTACAGACTTAGTGTACTCTGCATGAAAAACCAAAAATTTAGCCCTAAATAAACCTGCTGTGCTCTATACCAAGAGACAGCAAAAGCCCTCAGAACATGAATGAGCCCCATGTAGCCATGAAGGGGAGGCTACCTGAAGGCCTCAGGACTTTTCTGGTGTTCTTCTTGAATATCATGTCACCCTCGTCAACACAGACTGCATTTTGGCTCCCTGGCTGAATTTCCTAAAAGGGAACAAGGGCAAGGGCATGGGAAAAGACCAGCAGGTAGACCAAAGAAGCGAGTAAAGGTACTCCCAAACAGCGTATGGGCCAGATCGGAACCCAACTGTAACAAACTTAAAGGAAAGATGTTCATGTACATTTTAGCCAAGACCTTTGAAATGTTTCTAAATGAATCTAAATAAAATTTTAGCTGAATTCCTGATTTAAATTCTGACTTGAGATAAGAAGACAGGAGTGGAGAGAGGAAGGGAGGGGGAAGGAGGGAGGGGAGGAGGAAAGTGGGAGGGAAGAAGAGGAAAAGAAGTAAAACCAATAGTCTTGCAGTTTACCTTTTCAACTTGATATTTGGGAGCAGACATCTTCTTCCATTCTGGGAAGAGTCCAGATTTATCCAGAGAATCTCTCCTAGAAATATCAGAAGTTAGAACTAAGTCAGGTCTTCCCTGTCCTCTTCTAGACAGGCCTCAAAGCACTAGCAAGGAAGGAGAGGCACTACCATGGCCATAGCAACCAAACTGAGAAGTCACTTTTCACTTCCAAGTCAGCTTGAAGGAGTGCGGACAATCAGGCAAGCAACCTTGCCCCCACACAGGTGCACACTCTCCCTTTCCAACGGGAGAGTGGCAGAATCCACCACAGTGCAGCATCCCAGGGAAGTTAGCTCACGCCAGGAAGCTGTACTCAGAGCCAGGTCAGCAGAAGTATTAAAGGGAGACTCCTGCTGAGTTCGTAGCAAAGAGCCCTGGGACAGATGCCAGGAGCATTCAAGGTAGAAGAAACCTGCATCCTGCTGCTAGAGAAGAAAATGAAAGCTCAGCATGGTCAGAGGTGAGAGAGGAAGGAAACCCCA
>LOEQ01004296.1:63371-79991 GCA_001685075.1 Bramus lutescens
TCAGGAAACATCACAGAAGGGTGAAGAGAATGTGAGGGCAAGGGGCTGAGGAACAATACTGTCAAATGCTGTGTTGGGCGCATGACATGGCCAGCGCGCCACCCACAAAACTCACTGCTGCTCTAGTCATCTGTGCATGATAGTCTCAAAAAAAGAGTAAAGGAGATAAAAAGCAAGCAGAGAAGTAGTTTACTAGAGTAGGATCTTGTAGCATATCAAATTTGCATCATTACTATTAATATGCCATCTTTTGGTTTTATATACTATATGTATAGTTGTTAAATTTGCTTTAATTCTTGCTTCCAGAGTTTTATAAATGTAAAATAATTTAATTAGTTCTATGATGAAATATCTAAAATATATGTGTGTGGTATGCATGGCTGTATATATGTTTACATATATGTAGGCACAAGTGTGTGTGTGTGTGTGTGTGTGTGTCCCCAAGATTGACATTAGGTGTCCTCCTTGATCCGATCCGTCTCCTCCTCACATATGGAGGCAGGCTTTCTGGCTGACATAGTGAACCATCATCTTGCTGTGTGATTCTTTGCCAAAGCTTCCCCAACTGTTACACCAAAGCAACTACTAAGTGGGACGGGGGATCTACACTCTAGTACTCACTTTAGAGTGGCAAGCACTTACCAACCGAGCCATCTCTCCAGGCCATACACTGAAATGGTCTTTTTAATTCCAGGGCTGGGAATATAATTTACTACAAGAGCACTTGCCTAGCATGTATGAGGCCCTAAGTTCAATTCCCAGCAGTGCCAAATAAAATAATAATAATTCCTTAATGTCTGAAAAAAAATAAAACGTCTATGAATATACATGTACAAGTCTTTGGATGGGCACATGCTTTGACTTCTCTTGAGTTACATATCTATGAATGAAACATTGGAATCACACAGTAGGTGTACAGTGAACTTTTTAAAAGACTCAACTTTCCCAGAGCATCTGACCACGGTAAACATTTCTCCACAGAAGGGAATGAGAATTTCAGCTGTTTCACATCCAACACTCATTATGGTCAAGCTTTTGAAATGACAGTTATTCTGGTGGGCATGTGGCATCTCATTGCTATTTTATTTACATTCTTCTAGTGATTAATTATATTATGTTAAACATCATTATTTGACATCTTCATATTAGCTTTAATGAAATATCTGTTCAGATCTTTTGCTCCTTTCTATAGGATTGTCTGTATTACTGTTTTTTTAAGTTCTTTTTCTTTCAATTTTACACTTAACATGTCCATGATATCATCTTTTAAAAAGAATTAAAATGCAGGTGTTTGACCCACATGGGTGTGTATGGAGACCTTTGGTAGGTCACATGTCAAAGTTATCAACGGCTATTAACAATGATTGGGCAAAGAAAATTAGGTTACTGGAGAACTTAACTATCATGTTTCTGTATACTTCTTTTCAATCTTTGGTTTTACTATATAGCCCAAAGTGGCCTCAAGCTTGTGGTCCTCCTACTTCAGCCCCACGAGTAGCTGAAAATACAGACATGTGCCACCAGTTTTATACAGGATTTTTTTAACAATCATAAAAAGTGTAATAAAATCTTTTCTCATTGGGAAAATTAAAGAAAATCTCCTCACAACACATGCCTAAAAAACACCAGCAACAAACAAATGGGGTAAAGTGTAAGTCCACAAATCAAAAAATTTAAAAATCTATAGTTAAGAAAACAAAAGATTTGGGGAGCTGATGAGATGGATCCGGGATGCTTGCTTTCTAAGCATGAGGACCCCAGTTTCAATCCCTAGATCCCATGTAAAACCCAGGTATTGCCATGTGCCTGAGCCCACTGCTTTGTGTGGAAGAAGGGCAAGGACCACTGAGACTTGGCATCCAGCCTAGCTCCAGGCTTGGTGAAAGACCCTGTTCCAAGGGAATAAGGCAGAGGATGTTAGGGCAGGATACCTGATATCTTCCTCTGGTCTCCTCAGGTACACACACAGACAGACAGACACACATACACGCGCACACACTCACACACCATACAGACAAAAATAAATCAGGAAACAAAAACTTTTTAATGTTCAGGAGACACACATTGAGACTAGAAGCTACTTTCCATCTCTCCTTTAGGGTTACAGAAGGACAGGTACAACAGGGCTGGAGAGATAGGTTAGTGACTAAGAGAAGTGGTTCCTCATCATGAGTGTCCTGGCTCAATTCCCAGCATCCACATGGTAGCTTACAACCAGGGGATCCAATATACTCTGCTGGCCTCAGCAGGCCCAAGGAATGAATGTGGTACACATTCATACAAGCAGGAAAATTTCCCATACACACAGGAGTAAAACAGTGCTCGTCAGAAGAAGGGAGACTGGGAGGGTACTAAGTTATAGTTAGAAGAAGTTTTAGTGCGCAAGTCTCCGTTTATGTGACTATATATGACTCTGTGTACTATATCTTTAAAAAAGAAACAGTTTTGAACATTTTCACCATAAAAGCTGAGAATTACAAAAAGTAGCTTTACTTAACTTGATTTAAGTTACATGATGTATGCTTTTATTAAAATACCACATGCTATTCCATAAGTATATACAACTTTTGTATCAGTTAAAAATCTTAAATCTTGGGTTGGCAATTAGCTCAGTGCTAGATCCCTTCCCTAGCAAGCACGAGTCCCTGAGTTTGGTTCTTAGCTCCAAAATGAAGTTTAAAAATCTTTTTTTTAAGTGAACAGATGCATGTCCTATTTTTAACTTCAAAATGAAATTTAATAATCTTTTTAAAAAATAAAATTAGTTTAAAAGACCAGCTACGTGATATATAATGATATTTCCCTCAAATGGGGAGTGCATATATGATGGTGGGCTCACAAATTTACATCATACAGTAGTGTCACAGCTATCTTACTTTGCATAAATAGACGTTCTGTTTGCACAAGCATCAAGCAGACTTGATAAACTGCTTGAGCTCAAAAACAAGATGATAAAACAACAAAAATGACTAAAAAATTGAAAAAATCAAAAACTAAAATCTAAACAAGATAATTTTTCCAGGCTATTTAATTGAGTCAGAAAATAGAGAAGGGAAGGGAAGGAGTGGAGGGGAGAAAAATAATGTCCCAAATCCAAGTAGCATGGAAGGAAAGAATATGTTGGGGTCTCCACAGTTAATTACTTCCATCTTTCTCTTTTGCTTTTGTATCATACAATTTTTAAAAACATTATAGAAGTAGAGGTTAAGTGAAATCCAATATCCTTGAGGTGGTGCCCTTAGCAGGAAAAATGTTTAAGGACATGGTACGGAAAAATTCCAACTATGAAGAAAAGTACCACCAAGTGTATATCATATATCAAGAAAAAACAGCTCAGAATAATCATCTGTGACTTACACTCTTCAATTACTAATATTCAAGAAAAAATATTTTTCCAGTAAATTCATCCAATTGATATAATTGATCCACACAAATTCTAACACCCATGCACACCTATGTGCACTTGGGTATGTACAAACACAAAGTTACTTAGAGGGGTAAAAATGTCAAGGTGGTCTTCTTCATAGTTAGGTTCAATGGCAGAAGACAACAGAGAAATACCTACAACAGTCAGAAGGAAAGGAAATATGACTCAAGCCTGTAATGCTCAGCTAAGACGCTATTCAAGTGCAAAGGTAGTTGACAGGTATTCTGAACATGAAAGAATGCAATAAACATCACAAACCCTTCTTGAAGCAATTTTCCAATAATGAAATCTGGACAACCAAGAAATCAAGCCAAAGTAAAGAATTCAGGAGAAGTCACTGTGTGAGGCTTGATTGCAAGCAAACAATCCTTATAAATAGGAAACCAAAACTAAACCAGTTTTAAAAGTCTATTGATTTATGGCTGCATAACAGAAAGAAAATATTACAAAGCCTGGCCAAAAATTAAATAATTTTAATTACAAACAGTGAGAATAGAAGAAAAGTTTAGGATGGTGTGATAGAAAGCTCTCTGGGACTAGAGAGACAATAGTAGTTCCGCAGTTAAGGATGCTTATTGTCATGACAGGGGACCCAAGTTCAATTCCCAGCACCTTTGTCAGGCACCTCAAAACTGCCTAGGGGTCCAGCTCCAGGGTGTTTAACACCCTCTGGCCTCTGGGCATATACCTGCATACAGACACACACCTTTCTAAGTAAATAAATCTTTGTTAAGGTTAATAGCTTTCACCGGGGTGGTGGTGCATGCCTTTAATACCAGCACTCGGAGGCAGAGCCAGGCAGATTTCATTGAGTTCGAGGCCAGCCTATTCTACAGAGCAAGTTCCAGGACAGCCAGGGCTACACCAAGAAAGCCTGTCTCAAAAAGAAATTAATAGCTTTCTTTTTCACAGCATTCACAGCACAGTACAACATAAGAACAAAGTAAATTTGCCAAAATGGTGATATTTACATAGAGCTAATGGGATCACTATTGATTTTTTTCTGCTTTGATTTTATCTGTACTTTCCAATTTCCCTCTAATAATGCCTATTATTTTAGAAAATGAAGTAAAAGTAATAGAGGAATTGAGAATGCTAATTCCTTGGCTCTTACCTGGGTTCCTTCTGTTGTTCCTGATTGATCTTTCTTCCTGGCCAGATATCACCCATCTGTGTCTGCTGAAGGAGGGGCTGTCCCACTGTCTCTCTTTTATTTGCTTCAAAACAAAAGCATGGCGAGTAGTAGTTACCAGGGTAAAGAAGGAAACAACCTTCAAAGCATCTCCCCTAAAACACACACCTGCAGGCTTCCTGCGCAGGGACATCCTGATTAGCTCGCTGCCTGTCCGGTATGCAAAGCGGTTTACTTTCTGATCATAAAACCAATCGCCAGTTGCTTTCTTCAGCTCTCTGGGAGAAAAGAAAAGAACAAGTCGGATGTGTGAACAATGACTCTTGTCATTCAAGGAACACACTTGACCAGAAAAAGTCACACTACAGCCTGACTCATCCCCCTTCCTTACTAGACTGCTGAGAGACACTCACATTTCCTTGGCGCACACCTTGCACCTCCAGGAGCCATTACTTTCCAGAATGCGACATTCTCGACACACTAAATGATTACAACCCGCACAAGTGTTGCTCTTGGGAACCAAACGGCCCAGGCTCTCCTGGCACCGCGCACAGGTTCGATCACTGTAGTGCTGGCTGCCCCTTTTGGCACCTTTCCGTTTTATCTCCAGTAGCTCATTCTTCAGTCGCCTGCCAAGACCCAAAAGGAGAAGCACGAGTGGGTTTAGGATTTTAACAAACTGAGGTGATGACAGTAACTCTACTGGGTTGTGTAAAAAGAAAAACTTGGGCTGGGCGGTGGTAGAGCACGCCTTTAATCCCAGCACTCAGGAGGCAGAGGCGGGTGGATCTCTGTGAGTTCAAGGCTAGCCTTGTCAGCAGCGAGTTCTAGCACAGGCTCCAAAGCTACAGGGTTAAAGGGGGGAGGGGAGAGGCAGGGGAGCAGAGAAAAATATAGAGCTCAATAAAAATCAATAAAATAAATCTGAGTATCCATTCTGAAAGCAAGGGCTGTGCCTGTGTTGTAGGCAGCCTTCCTCTCTGAAAAAAAAATAAAAAAAGAACAAACGAGGAGCCCTACTTGACCCACCGAGCTGTAAAATCATATACGTAATTCCGACAGTGAGTCAAGAAACAATGGAAAAGCTTGGGTATTCTTGGTTGGAAGCCTGGAAGTACATACTATTTCTAGGACTCTTACCTAATCCTTTTCTCATCTGCTTTTCTGAGTTCCTCATCTCTCTGCAGAACGCTGAGGATCAAATCCCTTTCCATATCAGACAGAAAGGAGAGGTCTAGTATCTCCGACATGATGGATTTCGTCTTCGACTCCCTATCTTCTACTCTTCTTTCTTCAAAGCAACCGGGCAAGGAGAGTGACCAGAGTTGTCTGAAATAAAAGGACAATTCATTTCACAAAGATGAAATCCAGATTAATTCCAGAATAACTGCACAGCCCTAGGTAGCCTTTCTCTCTGCTACCTCATCCTTGAGGCAAGCCAAAGAGAGAAGGTAAAAGAACCTGATCTAGTCACTGTTTCGACTTTCACACTTGAACCATGCCCTACTGTGATTTTTTTGAGAAATTACTCATGACTCTGGGAAATGGCTGGGTCATTCAGAATAAGCATTTTTAAAAAACATTGTCAACCTTCCTCCACAAAGTACGTCCTTGACATCCAACTTTATTATTCTGTATTCTCAAGTCTCAATTCTATTAACCCAAATAATCAGCCAGGGGTCTCTGCATTGAAGGGACTACGAGTTCAGGCTCAGTTCTTCATTCTTGACTAGCTCCTGTGTTCTGGAATTTAGTCAGCTTCCTGATAATTCTTCAAAAGATTCTACCACCCCCGCTACCTCCCAAATAACTCTCACTTCTTCCATTTCATGAACATTTGTTGAGCACCACTCTATGAAATATTTTGCAAAGCACTGGAGATACAGAGATGACTAAACCATGGTCCCTGCCTTTCAGAAATTTGCACACATGAACACAGTACTTTGTACATGCTATCAAGGTATTGCAAATTAAAACTATGAAAACCTACTTAAGTATCTAATTCTGTCTTACATAGACAGGGGAGGGAGAGATAGAAAGAGACAAAGAAAGAGAATACTATTACATGTGAAAGTTTTTATAGAATAAGTAGATTTTGCCTTATTAACTGAGTGTTTTAAGTTTTAAGGTGTGTGTATGAGAGAGAGAGAGAGAGAGAGAGAGAGAACCATGTGTATGCAGCTACAAGGGTATACCAGCATACACATGGCATCTCATATCTCATGGAGGTAAAGTTACAGGAAGTTGTGAGCTACTCCACACGGGTGCCGAGAACATAACCAGCGTCCTCTGGGAGAGTAATATGCATTATTATCCACTGAACCATCTTTCTAGCCCTATGTGTAATTTTGTTGATAAAGGACAATGGTAAGATGAGTTGGAGCCAACCTTTATGCCTCTTAAGTCTTAAGTATTCTTGACAATGAAGAAGTTTATAAGTCACTACACACACAGTAGAAATCCATCAAGCACCTCTGGTGATGCTTTTTTACATTAGAACATCATATGATTACATCTGGATATGTAGCTCAATCGACAGAATGCTTTCCTTGTATGCACGAAGCCCTGGATTCAAGGCCCAGCACTTTATCAACAAACTTTGGTGCCTCACACCTGCAACCCCAGCACTCAGGAGGCACAGACAGGAAGATTAGAAGATCAGGGCATCTTTGCTACATAGCAAGTTTGAGGCCAGCTTAGCATACATGAATACCTGTTTCAAAAAACTAAAACCAAAATAATTATCAAAAATATAAACAAGTTGAATAATATAAGAAACTTGATTTAAATGGTATATAAAGGACTATATATCCGATTGGAGGTATACTTCTCAAACACACTTGGAATATTTACCTCAAGAACTAAACATGTACTAGGTTGTAATATTTGTCTCAGTAAATTAAAAAATGTATTTTTCATACAAGTCACAATCCTTGGCATCAAGGAAATTAAATTAAAAAGTTAATTTTAAAAGATGATTCTAATCTCAATACTGTCTGAAAATTTACCAGACACTTCTAATTAAGTCATAGGTCAAAGAAGAACTCATAATGGACTAAATATGTCTTTAATACCTTAGCAAATAAACCTACCATTTGCCTCACCCACCCCCTCCTCCACCGTGGTTGTTTGCATACTATGGGAAAGAATATTTTCTAGGAATTCAAAAGGGAATGTATGGAATAAAAGGTAATGCTTTCCTGTGCAGTTAATTAAATAATACCATTTTAGGGCAAATGATAAGATCACATTTTGAAAACAAGAATTAAGAAAGTCAATAGAGGCACAAGCACAGTTAAAGCCAGAAAGTCAGACAAACACAAAGTTATAGAAAAAGCTATGGCCATTCAGACACTCTCAGTTTATGGGCACTAGAACTTAGTAATAGTGAAGTCAAAGTCTAAGAAAACTTGTTCCACCACTTCACTTCCATTCAGTGATAAATGTATAGTCAAAAGAGCCAAGTCATGGCTAAGATTGCTTGTCAAAACTTGAGTGCTGGTGGACAATTTGTTCACTCTGTGGAGTCATGTAATGTCAAATTTCCATTGAAATAGTATTTTGCTAGGGCCTAGGCCCAGAACAAGGTATTCTAGAATAAGCAGCTTCTTTAGTTAGCAATTGTATGCATTTATTGCTAAAGATGAGGATAATATTCCATGCAAATACCAAAGCAAGGGGAGAAACTGTAAATTTAGCCACCACAACAGAAAGTTGACCTATGTCTCAATTAATAATAGTTCTAGCAGAAAAAAATCAGAAATATATAAGAAAGTTGAGCAATAAGTTTGGTTTAGTGAACAGACTTAGAATTCTACATAATCTCTACCCTGGTCCTACAGAGTAAGATATAATATAGTGTGTAAACATTAATGCTAACTCCAACAAAGCTAGGTTTTAAGAAGAGAAAGAAGGCACTATCTTTTCTCTTTTTGTTATTCCTCTATTATATACGACATTCCGACCACAGATTCCCCTTCCTCCACTCCTCCTAGTGCTCCCACTCTTCCGCTCTCCCACGATACATTCCTCCTCCATTTCCCTTCAGAAAAGAGCAGGCCTCCCTGAGATATCAACTGAACACTGCATAACAATAAGTTACAAGAAGACTAGGCACACACCCTCATATGAAGGAGCTATCTTAAAGTATCTTAAATTCTAAAGATAGCTTTTAAAATGAAAAGAAGAAAGAATGAATAATGAAAAGAGTGGCATCAGACAGTGATGAGTTGATGAGTCTGGCTCTATTTATTAGCTATATGGCCGTTTGAAACACCCAAGAACACCATTCAGATATATGCATCTTCTTAATAGCACTAGGGTTAAAATCAGTATTGGTGTTCAAAAAATGAAGTGATAGAAATTAGAAAACACTTCTTGCAGGAGAAAGAAAACACAACAGATTTTATTCTGTGTTACGTTTGTTGGAGACACTAATACCCTCACTCTCTCTCAAACATGGAGGCTATTTATAAATATGAATATGGTAACATTTGTGACCAAACTAGAAACTTCTGCCAGATATGACTTCCTTAAAAGACATTCTTGGATATGCATTCACACGGTCAGAAGATTGGAACAGTACCTGTCATACAGTATGTTTTCAATGAATCAATGATTTCAGTGAGTGAGTGTCTTCATTCAGAGATCTATTTCTATTTATGTGTCTAGATTTAGATCCACAAAAGTTGAAAAGCAGTAAGAGAGCCAAGAGAAGGGAAAAAACAGTTGTTTTTCTGATACATTACGGGTGCTGGTCTTAAACACTTGGACTGTGGAACCAGGATCAATTTGAGTCTCAACACTATCATTCACTGCGTAAGCTGCTAAACCCTACCAGTGCCTTCTTTATTTGTAAAAAAGTATTTATACATTTGTAACTAAATCTACACACCTGAGCTTGTTTGGTAAAGGTTAAATAAGTTCGAAAACATGTAAAACGCTTAAAGTTGTGTGAACACAGAGATGCTGTGTAGCAGCTTTTTCAAAAGCCTAGCTCATTATCGGAAACTACTGTACCACTGAGCTACACCTGCACGCACCATCTTTTTATAGATGGAAACTACTGTACCACTGAGCTACACCTGCACGCACCATCGCTTTATAGATGGAAACTACTGTACCACTGAGCTACACCTGCACGCACCATCGCTTTATAGATGGAAACTACTGTACCACTGAGCTACACCTGCACGCACCATCGCTTTATAGATGGAAACTACTGTACCCTTGAGCTACACCTGCACGCACCATCGTTTTATAGATGGAAACTACTGTACCACTGAGCTACACCTGCACGCACCATCGCTTTATACATGGAAATTCATACCTCCAGATTATACGGCATCTTGGAAAAACGCTCATTTTATTTTCAAGAATATGAGTTGGTCATGAATTTAACTCTTGCTAGACAGTATGTGATGCCTTCAGCCTTTGTAAGAAAAGAAAGTACACAGATAGGCTTACAGATAATAAAAGGATTTCTGAAAACCTGACCCATGCTCAAGAGCTAAAAGGCTGACGTGATATTAAATATTTTTCTAAACTTACAAATGCTAATTACATTATGTTTTAAGATGTCAACTCTAATGGATTAACAGTCACTTTCTACCAAAGGATAATGAGCAATTCTGGTAAAATTTAATAGCTTACTAAGCAAAAAGAAGGGAACTAGATTTGTTCAAAGGATGTTAATTTATCCATGAGGCCCTACATTAAACGACTCTTGCTGAGTCAATGTTTGTATGGTATACACAGATACTGTCTTATTAACTTTCTTTTTATTTATTCTTTGTATCTTTCACATCATGCATCTTGATCCTATTAATCTATTCTTCCCTTCATTTTAAGAGAAAAACAAAGAAAAATCTCATCACGGAAGCTGTAGTGTGACAGAGTGAGTCATGCTGTAGACCCCTTTGTCCATACATCTTTACTGGCCAGTGTTCACTGCAAAGCATCCTTGGTCTGGTTCGAGGCCTCCGGTTTCTGTTATACTATCACTGCTGGGCCTCACTGGACTCCTCTTGGATGTCCTGTTGTTGCCCTGTATCGTGGAGATGATCCTGCAGCTTTGGGTCTGCAGGACTTGTTTCTTCATGGGCTCCAGTAGATCACAGATGGGGTGGATGTTGGGGTGGGCTAACTCATAGTTGCAGGGTTGGTCAACCCACCAGGTCTCCCTGATCCTGAACTAGGGCAAGTTCTCCAGTGTTGCCCCTGCTGACTCACCTCATGCTGCAAGGAGCAAGAGGTGGACCAGTCTTCCTGTTTTCACGCCCTCAGGGCCAGCTCACCCACACCTACACCACCAGGGCCTGCTGCAAACACTGGTTCCTTATGAGAGCTTTGCATTACTGGATGTCAGATTCTGTATGCATTTGAACATAGGCATTTAGAGGTAATTTGGTTATATCAAATAAGTAATGTGATGGTGCCAACATGTTTGAAAGGTGACAACTGAGAGAGTTCCCAAAGGTCACATCTACTGATGTTCAAGATGAAATGACTAAGAATACATATCTTCCTTGTCTGTAAGAACAATAAATTGGCATAATACATGCAACAATGATGTTTCATGTATTTTGAACATGAGGCAATGTGAGGCTGTGATCTCTATGACCTTTCATCTTTCTAGTTTACTTTCTTGAGAGAGTTTTCTGGCCAAAGCATAGAGGAAGAAACCAGGGAAAACCTGATGAGCCCTCCAGATTGAGAAGGCTAAGATTAACCTGAGCAAACCTTAGGTGACTAGAGTTCTCGAGACAGAGTATGTGATAGAACAGCATAAAGAGAACCCTTCAGGCCTCTTTCAAGCAAAGGACTAACCAATACAAGGCGTCCCTGTGATGGAATTACTCCTGGTCAGGGAGTGACCCACCTGAAAGGACTGAAAAGCACTGTGCCTATCATTCAAGTAAGACCAGTAGCAGTGTCTCTTTCCACAGCCCGACTGTAAAACCTCATGATTCATAGATCACTGGCTCCAGAACTAAGCCTTATTACCTCAGTAGTGGGAAACAATTAGGCCTGCATTATGAATTGCTCTGAGCCTGCCTACCAAACCTAACCAGAAAAGCCTGAATCATTCCACTTTCAAGTAACTTAAGTGTTTCCAAACAGTTCCCAGGAATCTCAACACAGAGCCCAGGAATGTTTATGATACAGAAATATAAAACACCTAACAAAGTAAAATTCAACCATATCTAGCACTCATTAAAAGTTAACAAGCCTGCCGAAAATCAGGAAAATGTAATGCATAATATAGAACAAGATTAAATGTTCAACAAACTCCAATATTGGAATTAACAAAGTCACTAAGAATGGTTACTATGGCTGCATTCCACGTGTTTGAAAACTCAAGTAGGGATATGGAAGTTGTAAAATAAAACACTAAAGTCAAACCTAGAAACATAAAACTACAGTGTTGGAGGTCAAACATACACGACATGACATAAACAACAAATTAGACGTCACAGTTGAAAGATAATTAGCATGAAGACATGCTAATTTACAAAATGATGCACAGTAAGAAAAAAACTGTGAAAGAAAAGAAGTGTAACAGGACAACTCCAAACTGGTGCACATGTAAATATTCTAAATAGAGTAATGAATAAAAGTAGGAATGCTAAAGTAATTCAGAAAAATCATGAACTAAATTTGAAAAATACTGTTAAGTTCACAGACACAAGAAGGCCAATGAACTTCAAGAACAATATACACACAAAGTTGTGACACGTAGAATACCATAAACAAAGCACTTAAAACCAGAAATAAGAAGAAAAGTTAGAGTAGGGGACAAGGTATAGTGCATACTGATAAACAGGGATAATGATGGAAGCACACTATTAATGAAAACGGTGGAACAACATCTCTAAGATATTAAAAAGAAAAATACAATCTATTTAAAAATCTACTCACAAGAAATATTGTTCAAACACAGATGAGTGGCTAGAAGGATGGCTTGGTTGTTAGGAGAGCTTTCTGTTCATACAGAGGACTGATTTTAATTCCCACCACCCATGACAGTGGATCGCAACTGTGTAGAATGCCAGCTCCTGGGAATCCAATGCCTTTGGCATCTTCAAGTACCTGCACCCATGAGCACATACCCTACTTAAACACACATACAATTAAAAATAAAATCAATCATTTAAAAATGGGGTGAAATGAAAACCTTTTTCAAACATAAAAATGTTGAAAAAGTGAGGGGCTGGGGAAATTGTGCGGTGGTTAAGAACACCAGCTGCTGCTCTTCTCAAGGATCTAGGTTAGATTCTCAGCACCCATATGTGGGCTCATACCATCCATAACTCCAAAGTCTCCTCTGGCCTCTACGGAACTACACATATGATATACAAATATATGTTCAGGCAAAACATTCATTCACATAAAAAATAAAAACTATTCTTTAAAAAGACCAGTAAGCAAAAAATTCCAACAGATTACTGTAAAAGAATACCACAGACTGGATAATTTTATAAAGAAAAATATACTTGGCTCATGGCTCTGGAACTAGGAACAGCGGTATAATATCTAGACTTTTTTAATTTAGTGGCTGAAAATGTTATTTTACAAATTATTTTATTTATTGATTTTAACTTTGTGGTTATAAGGGACCCAGGGTCTCTCACACACTGACCCAGGGCCTCACACACACTGAGCCACAACATAACCCGTGTGGATACAATTTAATGAAGGATTTTTTAAGTATCTAGCTATTTAAGATGATGAACTTCCTTGTATTTTCATACACATGTGTTGTCTAGTTTTCTGCCAATTTGACAGAAGCCAGAGTCTTTTTGGAAGAAGTAACCTTGATTGAGAAAATATTCCCAACGGAGTGGCCTGTGGTGCAGTTTCTTGACAAATGATTGATGTAGGAGGACCCAATTCACTGTGGGCAGTGTCACCCCTGGACTAGCTAGTTCTGGATTCTATATGAAACAGACTGAGAAAACCATGAGGAGCAAGTCGGTAAGCAGCTCTCCTCCATAGCCTCTGCAGCAGCTCTTGCCTCCAGGTTCCTGCCCTGATTCCCCTTCATGATGGACAATACACAATAAGATAAACCCCTTCCTCCCCAACTTGCTTTGGGTCATGGTATTTATCACAGCAAGAGAAAAAAAACCAGAACGGTGTAGATAATCTATTTTGTTCATATTCATGGCACATTGTCCTCTTTTACCCCCTCCCCACATACACACTGATAGCCTTCCTATTCCAAAACACCTCCCCTTATATACTTATGTATTTTTAAAATACAGACTCTAAATATGGAAAATGCAACAATTGTCTTTTTGAACCGGATTCATTTCACTTCACACATCTTAGAAGGTCCTTTATGTTCCATCATCCCATGGCAGAAGGTTTAGAATGGCAACAAAGTACATGCACAAAATAGAAAGGAGGCAGGTATGGAAAGAGAGAGCTCACCTACTATTATAACAAACCCACTTCCACAATAATGTTATTAAGTCCATTCCTAAAGGTGGAGACTTCATAAGCAAAACATCTCCCACTAGTCCCCATAGCCAAACATTGTTACATGGAGGAGATTAAGTTTTGAACATGTGGCTGTTGGAGAACACATTCAGATTATAACAGGAAGCAGAAGCAATGAATATCTACATTATCATACATTATTTCATAAATATTCTGATTATTAGTTTCATATAGATTATTATATGTCAATTATATCTTATAATATTATTACTAATTTTTAAGATTAAATATACAAATTTTTTGTAATCATGGATTTTTACCATCACAAACTATGTATATGGTTCTAGGAAGCTTTAAATTAATTAAGACATTAAAATATTTTTATTTCAGGGTTTTTCAAATAGAGAACAATGTGAACCTGATTTTAAATATTGATTTATATAATTTTACAGAGATGTACCACATCTGTGCAATTTGTATGAACTATAATTGCACCATTACCCCTCCCTTTTCTTGCTCCAACCCCTCCTCCCATGTTCCTCCAAATAAAGAGTTTCAAGAAATTTTTCACAATTTGTTAAAAATGCAAACTGCAGCATAATCAGCTTGAAAGGTAAAATCATAGTAAAATATTTGAACAAAGAATATATGGAACTATGAGCATTGCTATTTAGCTGGTATATCCAACAAAGTATTTTGGATATAATAGAGAGCTGAACAGCCAATAGCGAGGCAGGAGCAAGAATAGGTGGTGATGACAGACAGAGAAAATAAATAGGAGGAGAAATCCCAGAAGTGAGAAGGAACAAGATAGGGCAAGGAGAGGAGGACATCAGGTGCCAGTAACCCAGCCACCCAGCCAGCCATGGAGCAAGAGTGAAAGTAAAATACACAGAAATAAGAAAAGAAGAAAGCCCAGAAGCAAAAGGTAGTTGAGATAACTTAAGCTAAGAAAACGCTGGACAGAAACAACTCAAGCTAAGGCCAGGTATTCATAACTAAGAAAAAGATTCTGCGAATGATTTATCTGGGAGCTAGGTGGCGAGCTCCCCCAAAAAAGTCCAAAAAGCCAAAGAGTTAAAGAACAAAAACTTCACACAACAGCTGGTTAGATGGCTCCCTAGGTAAAGGCACTCAGCACAGCTCTGGGAGCTCTCTCTATCTACCCGTCTCCCCCTCTTGGCGTTTCTTCTTGCTTCTTGTAGCATGAGTTCTAATTGCTCTGAGTAAAAACCTGGAGTCAGATATTAGGGGATGAAGGCTGAAGGAACAGAGAAGCAGTGCGGCCAACCACTAGAGAGACCTTTTACCTCTACCAAGGCTCAGACCAAAAGGGTGATCCTGTTCTCAGATTGCATCCGCAGATTGAAGGGACAATCCTCAGACTGCACTGAGCTCCTGTCTCCTCCCACCTTATATTTCTCTCTCTGCCCAGTCATATCAGTCCTGTCTCCACCTCCCTAGTGCTGGGATTAAAGGCGTGGGATACCAAGTGCTGGGATTATTTTTGTGTGAGCTGTTTCTCTTTTAGATAGATTCAATCTTGTGTAGTCCAGATTGGCCTTGTTTTTGTTTTTATTTTTTTGTTTTGTTTTGTTTGAGACAGGGTTTCTCTGTAGCTTTTGAGCCTGTCCTGGAACTAGCTCTTGTAGACCAGGCTAGCCTTGAACTAACAGAGATCCCTCTGCTTCTGTCTCCTGAGTCCTGGATTAAAGTTGTGCGCCATCACTGCCTGGCCTCTAGTGGCTTAACTCTGCACTCTGATCTTCAGGCAAGCTTTATTTGTTAAATACAAAATATCACTATACTACCCACGCTTACTACTCTAGACCAGCTGGGTCGAGACAGGGTTTCCTTGTGTAGCCCCCTAATATTTGACTCCAAAACAGGGTTTCCTAGTGTAGCCCCCTAATATCTGACTCCAAGACAGGGTTTCCTTGTGTAGCCCCCTATTATCTGACTCCGGGTTTTCATTCAGAACAATTAGAACTTGTGCCACAGTGTAGCAAGAAGAAATGCCAAGAGGGGGACAGAGTAGATAGGGAGAGCCAGCTCCCAAGGGTTGCCCTCTGGTTCTCCACGCGTGCTGTAGTGCTTGCACACCTACACTCACAGAAACCTCTCCCTCTCTCCAGCACCATCATAATATAGTAAAGCGTTCAATATCACTGCTTTCACCAAAGTGAGTGCAAACATTTTTGCCTTTAATAAACGTTAAAGCCTTCTTTGCAGTATTTATCTTTCATTCTTCCTTATTTCTAGTTCTACATGCTTTATAATATGCCATTTGTACAGCACTAAATAAATGTACATATTTTATGGGTTAAAATGGAAATAAGAATGATAAGAAATCAAAAATATTGAAAAGCTGCTTACAGGAGAATTGAAGGAAACCATTCTTTCTTACAAACTACCTGCCCTATGTTTTCTGAATCTGCTTGCATATAGACATGCAAGGTAATGTTAACAAGGAATCATTCTCATGACTGTGATGCAGATGTCCTCGTGCACATAATGTGGCATAGATATACGTGCAGTTTTAAAGAACATGTCTTGTAACACTAGGGGGCTGCTCGTTGGGGTTTATGTCCTGCCCAGTTCCCCACAGCCGGCAAGC
>LOEQ01004297.1:0-30430 GCA_001685075.1 Bramus lutescens
AACTAATATGAGTGACAAATCTTTACAGTGTACAAGAGCATTATCCCACAGCAGGAGGGCCCAGGTGAGGCAACCCTAAGAATGTGAGCATTGGAGACCTGGTCCCACTCCTCATCTGCCATATGACTGTATTGTGGGGGAGAGATACCCCCCATCAATGCCTCAAGCAGCCTAGAGAGCTGGCCTTGAGGTCATAAGCATGGAAGAGCTGCCCTGCTCCCACCAGCTGCAACACTTAAGGAGAGAAGGCCTTGCACCTTGCCTGGGCAGTATAAGAGAGCCAACCCTGTCAGAAAGTTGTGGGTGAGACATCCCCAAAGTTGTGAGTTTGGGGGATCTATCCACACTACTCTACTTATCTGTCATGTGGAGGTGTGGGTAGAGGGAGAGGTGCCCCGCCCAGTACCCCTCACCCCTCACCACCTGTGACAGATGATGGAGCTTAACCCCTCCTCCCCGCCATCTGCAGCAGTCAGGAAATTGGGCCCTGTTTCTTGCCTGGGCAGCACAGCAGAAATGACCCTGTGGAGGTGTGGGTGAGCCAGCTCTGATGTGAGTGAGCATGGGAGAACTGTGCCCATTACTCACCTGTCACATGGCAGCATGGGTAGGGAGAGATGCCCCCTCTCTATCACTGCCTGAAGCAGGTGGAAAAGCTGGATCTAAGGTCGTAGGACCTGGAGAATTGTCCCTTTCTCTCATCAACTGTAGTTCTCAAGAGAGTGGCCCCTACACCTCAATGGGTCAACACAGTCGAGCTGGTTCTGAAGGTGTAGGTATGAAAGAACCGAACCTGTGGAGGTGAAAGCAGAAGAACCGGTCCTGCCCATTGCTCATGGCTACAAGGTATAAACTAGCCAGGGCAATGCTGAAGGGCTTACCCTGGTAGCAAGGACAAGGGAGGGCTGGCAGGCTGACCAACCCTGCAACTACCCAGGCCTAGAGCCAGGGTTAAGTGTTGGCCCACCCCAACATCCACCCCATCTGTGATACGCTGGAGCACAGGGATGGAAAAGGTGGGGGAAGTTGGTCCTGCACACTCAGGACTGAAGGATTTTTACCACACAAGGCAGCAACATGATGTTCAGGAAGAGTCCCAGTGAGGGCTCAACATTGTCAATGGTGTAGCAGAGACTGGGGGCCTCAAACCAGACCAATGATCTTTTGCAATGAATGCCTGCATGTCAAAATGTGTGGATAAAGGGGTTTACTGCGTGACTCTCTGTGTCACACTGCAGCTTTCATGACAATTTTTTCCCTTTCGCTCTTCTTTAATTTTTCTCTTAAATTTTGTTTTGTTTTATTGCTGGTGGGGGAAAATGGGTGGGACCAGGAGGCAAGATGTGAAAGACACACAAAAACAGAAAAGAGAAAAAACAGGGGGAAAAAAAAAAGAAGTTCCATCAAATCAGTATTTCAAGTGGCCTTGCTTTCATTAGTGCCTGTTATCTACACAGAATTGCCAAATTGTAAGAGACCTTGAAGGTCAACATACAACAGACTTACAAGTGAGGAAATAGAAAATTTAGAGTCAGTAATCCCTGACTCTTCCTGCTCTGCCTTGCACCCCTGCATTCCCCCATTTAACATTCCTTTCATTGTTCCCTTTCCCTCTTCACATCCCCTGCCCTCTACAGCTGATGAAGCACGCCTAGCTAAAGATACAAGTCTAGCATCCGCGTGTAAGAGTGAGCACATGAGGTCTGTGCTTCTGGGTATCGGTTACCTCGTTCAGAACAATTATTTCCAGTTCCACCCATTTTTTATTCCCTGCAAGTTTTGTTTTCTTTGCAGCTGAACAACGCTCCATTGTGTATGTGTACAGCAATTTCAGTACCCACTCCATCAGTTAATAGACACCATGGCTGGTTTTATTTCCCGGCTTTTGAGCATGAAGTACGAATAAACACGAATGATCAAGCATCTGTTTGTACAGCATGGAGTCCTTTGGGACTATTATCAAGAGAGGCTGTGGTCATTTGGACGAGATGGCACCCACAATTCTTGGGCATTTGAACACTTGGCCCATAGTTGGTTCCTGTTTGGAAAAGATTAGGATGTGTGGCCTTGTTGGGGGATGTGTGTCACTGGAGAGAAGCCTGAGATTTCAAGAACCTCAGACCACCTCCGATGCCCTCTTTACTACTTGCTTCTGGTTGAGAATGCGAACTCTCAGCTGACCCGGCTGTCATGCCTTTGCTCTGTCACTGTGGAGCCTAATCCCTTGAAATTGGAAGCCCCATCGAACACTTTCTTTATAGTGCCTTGGTTATGGCTTTTGATCACAGCAATAAAAAAGTAACTAATATAGTGACATAGCTTTGTCATGTGGTAAAACTATTTCTAGCATTTTGAGGAACTTCATGCTGGTTTTCTTAGCAGCTGTACCGGTTTGCACTCCCACCCACTGTGAATAAACATTCTCGTCCCTACATCCACAGTAGGATTCATTGTCATATTCTTATTCTATCATCTTCTAGTCATTCTGACTAAAGATGTTTAAAATGTAGAAACCACACACACACACACACACACACACACACACCCTATACTTTGCCTCATTGTTAATATCTGTTATTCTTATCTGCTGTTTTTTTCATTATTAGAAAAAAATAAGATTTCCACAAATCTTTAAAAGTACATGTGTTGCCAGACAACAGGATAAGAATCTAGCATGGAACTCAACCCGGGGGTTCACATGCTACATGACCATTTGAACCTCCAGCTCAGCTCTTTCCCACTTGCCACGCTTTTCTCTGCCTACCCAAGTCTGAATTGGGTGAGTACTATTATTGGTCTCCAGTATGGTCTGGCCAATGGAAAATCCGAGCAGCAGGAGGAAAGGGGACAGAGTGACACTGTGTGTCCTTGGAGTGAGATTCACAACTGGAATGATATTTCCTTCTCGTATCATTCACTGTTCCTCAGGTCTTATCATGGAAACATCACTTGGTTCCTAGCAGCCTATGATAATTTCTATGAAGCATGCCCCATGGAATTGTTTATTGGCACATTGCTAAAGTCTTCTAGGGTGATCCTAAGTAGAGCCTATTTTATTTTCTACGCTACCCATGCAAGAAAGATTTCAGTAAAGCTTATGAAAGTTTTTCAGTATTCAAGTGCAGATAATGGCCAGGCAATGGTGGTGCACACCTTTAGCCCTAGCACTTGGGAGGCTGACTCAAGAAGATCTCTGTGAGTTTGAAGTCGGTGTGGTCTACAGAGCTAGTTATAGGACAGTCAAAGCTACACAGAGAAGCCCTGTCTCAAAAAAAAATTTTTTTGGCAAATAATGTTTAGTATAACTTTTGACTTTTGGAGAATATTGATATCCATCCACAGTTTTTTTTCCCTCCTTCCCCTTTAGTTTGATATACAGGATTTTGCTCTACAGACAAGGCTGGCCAGCCTATCTTCTGACCTCAGTGCTCAAATGCTGGGATTGCAGGCATTTACATGATGTCCAGCTTTACTGTTTTTGAATACTCATGTCAGTCCTGGATTCCAGCTGTGAGGCTACAGAAGACATGAAACCTTAGATACTGACTCCAAGTTGAATGTGCTGAGTTCTAGTGAAGTTGATACTACAGTTGTCGGATAGGAAAACAGGGAGAGCAAACAATTGACAAAGTGAATATTTCACAGAGTTTGTCTTAGTCTTAATCTGCTGGAAATATTTCATAAGCTTCTACTTGCAATGTACTCCAGTTGAATATTATTCTCAGAGAGATCAATGGGGTTACCAGTAACTTCTGCCTTTCTGAACTTCACTCCACAAATGAAAATCTGGCCAGGATCCTTAAAGAAGCGAGAGGAGTCTCTTTTTCTTTGTTTTTCTCTTTTAGTGTTGCATCAAAAAATAAACTTTCCCCAAGAGAGTGCAACTTGACATGACAATTTTAAGACTACTTGAGGAGAAATAATAACCCCTCTAAGACTTATTTTACTCTAAGGAGCTTTTATTTTTACCTTTTCAAATGAATGATGGAAAGACAAAAGAATTTGTCATCCAGAAGAAGATTTTCCCTCCTACCTGACTCTTTGCTACAAATGCATTTATCAAAAGGAATGCCATGGTGTTGCATTATGCGAAGCAGAATCTTACAGTGGGAGATGTTCACAGATATCAAAATTAATGAACAGAATGTGTCAAATTCAAAATGCTAGACTCATTAGAATTTTCAGACAAATAAAATCAGTTATGCTTCCTGAACCTTAAAAAATGAAAAGCTAATATATGTGGCTGAAGCCCTGACCACCGATAATAAAAACTGTATTTAAAAAAATGTGTTTTAAAAAGTATTTGTCTATGCATATGCCAAACAGATTAGCAGAATTATTATTCCTATCAGACTTCTAGTTTGAGAGTGTTATCTGCCCTTGAGTTGGGCTGTATAAATCAAATGATATTCATGATCTTGAAGTAAGCACCGCACACATTCATCTTTTTTGTTACTTGATATTTTCTTAATGTCCGTGAGAGTCCCCATACATCATGTGCACTTGTTTATGGCTGCCTTGGACTTGTTTTCTAGTTGTTTTCCACAATAAAATGTTAACTCTGAATCAGGACTAATGTCTTTGGCTCATGGATGCTGTCACGTGTTTCTTTACGATTCCCTAAAGCATTGTTAGGGAGTTTTATGCTCACTCTGTGGATGGATTTGATGATTAAAGCTACTTTGTTGCATGTGCTGAATTCTCTGATTATAGTAATACCAGGGGTCATTAGAATAGATATTTGAATTGAGCTTCAGAAACATGAAAATTTTATATCGAAAGACAGCTGTCCTGTATTAGCTCTCCATACAGGTGTATTAGCCGTCTTTAGATGTGAAACACTGTGGGTTTTCTCTTTATGGGGATCTCTGCCAAGACTTGCACTGAATTTCTAAGATCTATAGATCTTGACCTATAAATATTGGGGAGATGAATATATACATACATACATACATACATACATACACATGTATTCATATATATGCATACATGCATACTAGAATATGTTATAATTTTTCTTTTTCCCACGAATTAAGAAAACATGAAAATTAATTTTACTTATTAATTTTGTTTGAAGAGGTAAATCTCCAAATTACAACTTCATGAAAAACTGACATAGTCAGGACTGCGAAGTACATACACTATTTGATATACTAAGCACATTATGTTTTGAATAGTCAAAATATAATACTATAGATTTTGTAAAGATGTTTTATGGTACTTTGTATGTAATTTTCACGCTGCTTAAGCTATATATATATTGTTTTCTCAAGAAAGGGTTCCTCTGTGTGGCCCTAGTTGTCCTGGAACTAGCTCTGTAGACCAGGCTGGCCTTGAACTCACAGAGATCCACTTGTCTCTGCCACCACAGTGCTGGGATTAAAGGCGTGCACCAGCACTATCTGGCTTCTAAGCTAAATGTTTAACAAACACCTTAATAAAATGATTACCAGTTACTTGAAACTTTAAAAAGTTACTTGAAAAACATGTTTGAAAATGACTTTTTAAAGCTGTTTAACATTATACATTTTAAGTACAAAGTGCTTTCTTTACAATATGTTGTGAAACACCTCCCTCTGAATTCCATTTGGAAATTTTTCCTCTGATATTTCCTTCAATATGCAAGTAACTCTGACGAACTGAAACTCAGGATGCAATGTGGGTCGGGGAAGTGCTGTATAAGAAGCGCTGTATAATCAATGGTATTATTTTAAGCAGACAAAAAATGGATCCATAACCTTACTAAGTTTACAATGTAAATTTTAAAAGTGCCATACATGCCTCTCAAAAATTTAGTTTCATCTTCTTGGACCATTTTAGTATGCATCCAGAGCCCTTGTGGAGGCAGTCATTCTAAAAGCCAAGGCTCCATCGCTCACCATATTGGAGCTCAGAGACCTAAGTTGTTTNTTTTTTTTTTTTTTTGTAGTTGCTACAAGTAGGTGAAATACTGTTCTCAGGTTTTGGATTTGAAGAAAACATATGCGGAAGCTAAGACACAATGATGGTGGAGAAGAAAGAACACAATGAGGTGGTTTGTAGAAAATTCCTGGAGTTTGTTGCCTAGCTTTTTCTTTGAATCCTGTTCATACTCACAGTTTCCTGCTGGTGTCACCTACAGCTCAGACATACAATAAAAATAAAAGTATAAGGCAATATTTCTCAACTTGTGGGTCATGAACCCTTTGGGGGTTGAATAACACTTGCTCAAGGGTCTCCTAAGACCATCAGAAAACACAGATATTTACATTACAATGCTTACCTGTAGCAAAATCACAGTTATGAAGTAGCAACGAAAATAATGTTATGGTTGGGGATCACCGCAACATGAGAAACTGTATTAAAATGCTGCAGCATTTGGAAACTCTGGGTAAGGGATGGGGAGATGGCTCAGCTGGTGAAGCGCTTGCTCTGCAAGCATTAGGTCCTGAGTTAGGATCCCCATAACTCATAAAACCCCAGATGCAACAGCACCATCTGCAGTTGCGGAGCAGGGGAAGCTGAGAGCTCCCTGGCCAGCCAGGTTAGTTGAATAAGCAAGTTCCCCGTTCAGTGAGAGACTATGTCTCCAAAAATAGGGTGGAGAGAAACTGAGGAAGACAGCATGCGACAGACATGTGCATATGCACACACACTAATACGTACACATACAAAGAACATATGCATGTAAACTTCTCAAAATACATACAAATATTCAAAAGTTGAATGTTAGTCAAATGGCACTATACATATAACTGTGAGTGATATAAACTATGAGCACATGTCCTTGATTTCATCAAAGATTTCACAGGCAATAAAATATTTCTTTTTCATCTATTCTCACGATAATGTTCTTGCACATGATATCCATCGTAGCAACTGTGAAAGGTTAGTGGTAACTCTGTGGGTTATTGCTTGCATGTGGTTGGATGAACAAACAGGAAGTTACTCTTGAGAAAGCATGTAAATGGTGTGCACACATGCATTCATGTAATAATACTCCTTTTACAATAACAAGGGAGTGGAATCAGCCTAGATGTCCACCATAAGATTATTGATAATAAAATGCTTCTCATATTTGCAATGGAATTCTATTCAGGCATATAAAAAATGAACTTCTGAAAATGTCTGGGAAACAGATGTTATTAGAATACAGGCTGCTCAGTGAAGTGACCCAGGTTCATGAAGAAAAGTAGTCTGTGTTCTTATGTGTGGGTCATAGCCTCCAATTTAAGCATACATGCAGGTGGTTGAAGAAATGGGAAAAAACCAAGAAATTAGAAGGGGGCCCATGTGACTGAAAAAGAAAGTTTAAGAGAAGGCTCGGGGAAAGTATTAGGACTAAACAGAAAGAAGAAAAACCAGGGTGATTGGCAGAGTGGAAGAAGGCAGTAGGGAATGGGGGCAGGGTAGGGCAAGGAACCAGCCAAAAAGAAATACTTAGGAAAATCTCATACAGAAGTCTATTACTTGTATGGGAATTTAAAAAATTGTAAAAAGTGGGATAAACATAATCCTATTTGTGTACTTTGACATATTAAAGGGTTAAAATGATAATATTCCATTTATAAGCATTGTTTTATAGCTATTTAGGATTACTGAGATATGGTGACAAATGCTACCAGGAGACATGAAAATAAGTTACTATGGTTATCTACTAATTAACCTAACGATTAATTACTTATTCCCTCAGAATGACACACACATGTTTTCTGATTTGTTACATTGTGAATCTCATACTATGGAATTTCTCTTCATTTATTTGGGAAACCAATTGCTTACTATTTGAGATGTCAATGAATATGAGATAAAACATTACTAAGCAAACATTTAGCCAACACCATTAAAAAGTAACTGTATGTAGGGGACTGGATCAATGAGTTAGAGATTAGGCACAAGTTCACCCACATCTGAAAAGTACTGCACACACACACACACACACACACACACACACAAACACACACACACGAGCTCACACTGACATAGACAAACATACATGAACATATAAAACAAACAAGCAAAAATCCAGAAGCCCATTGTTTCAAAAAGTGAATATACACTTAAATATGATTATTACAAATAGTTCAAAATAACAACCCCCTATATGGTTTATAGTATTTTTTTCACTCTAAATCAGTGTACTGCACTTTCAAAACAATACCATATTTAACACAGGCACAGGACTCAACACTTTCTCCTGTTGTTATGATAGTGAGACTCGTACACATAGTTACAATCATAGTCATTTTGTGTATATTTTTTTCTGAAGTAACATGTTGGTTTAAAACAAAAATATATATTTTCATCTCCTCTCCATTGGTTTATATCCATTATTATTTCATCAAAGCAACTACTTCACTGTGAAATGGCAAATGCCATCAATAATGGATGACTTGCCACTCTAGAGAAGCATAACAAGGTGTCCTTAAGTCCTAAGGCTCCCTTCTCACGTTTGGTACTTGCCCACTAGAGGGCCAACTGTTCTTTCTGGGTATGGATCTAGCACACACAAGGACACTTAGATAGTAGAAGAATAGGAAAAAGAACTAGAATAAAGTTTCCATAATTTAGAATGCTGAATTCGTTAATTATTAGAATACTACTTAATCTATTCTTTGGTCATTTTCATTGACAGAATTTAAGACTTTTGTCATTATCGTTTTCAGCCATAGCTTTAATACTCATAAAAGGAGATTCTCCATAGTAATATTGGTGTGTGTATGAGTGTAAGTGTGTGTACATAAGGTATGTGTGTCAATATGTTTGTTATGAATCCCTCTGTATGATACACATGAAAGAGTATGTACATAGCTGTAGAGACTAGAGTTCTTCTTCAATCACCATTCCCTTAGTTTCTCTCTACCTCATTTTTTTGAGACAGTGTCTTCCTAATAGACTTCAGTTCAATGGTTTGGTTAGTCTGGTTGGCCAACAAGCTTCAAGGACCAGCTTGTATTGTCTCACAGTTCTGGGAATACAGATTTGCCCTTGCAACCTGACTTTTCATATGGGCACTAGTGAGCCAAATTCATGTCCTAAGCATGAGAGGAAACACTTCAGTAACTGTGCCATCTCCCTGACCTAAAGAGCACTTCTGATTGTTTTCACATGTTGTAGAGTAAAGGAACAAAAAAGAACATTTGAGTTAGATAATACATACCCATTTCATTAGGAGCAAGACATGGCTTTTGTAATAACTCACTGTAACATAAAGATGATTTTAAAATCTTAAAAATATGAAACAGGATCTCTTCATACAACATAATTTATAAACTTCTTGAGAATTTAACTTTCTTGATAAGATGTTTCAGTGAATATGAATTTTAAGGAACTAAAACCTATGTTAGAAAACTACTCATCCAATAGTTTCTTCTGAATGCACCGAGTCACATTAAATATCTTAGAAAATGCTTTGTTTGTTTTTGTATGTAGGTTAACAGTGACTTGAATAATTCCCTTTTCTGAGAAAATGATCCGACCCAAAATCTATATCTGAATCAATCTAGTAGTGATGTTTTTGGTTTAAATTGTACTGAAGAAAACACAAAGGAGCCAAGTCAATGAAAGAATGGCTCAATGCTAAGGGCTCACAACTCAAAACTAATAAAAATTATTATTGACATCTTTAAGTTTAATGTATCCAGTGAAATCATACCCCTTGGCCTCAATGGTGAAGTAGTTAGGGCAGATTGTTTATTAACTCATCAGTTTCAATAGTGCCTTTATCAATTGATTTGGATCATCAGTTTAAATTTTGAATGAGAGGACTACTGACATTATTTAAAACACCATGTAATTGATGTACAAATACTTTAGCAAGTTCTTTTTTCACATGTAAGGTTGCTCTATCCTTCTACTCAAAAGTCAACAGGTTCTACATAATCACACATACATATTTTTAAAATACATATTAAACAGAAAGAAACAATTCAAAGCTAATCCAAGAAAATGTTTTTAGAAAGGGAAGAATACATGTGTGGGTTTATTTTTATTATTTTTTCCTGGGGAAAAAGACAACATCCCAGTGCATTGAAATTATGTTTTAAAGAATGGATGTTGCATTCAAATATTCTACCAGGAATAAAAGTTGAATTAGGCATTTTCAGAATTCTCTAAATTTTATACTTCCTAGTCATATCATAGGAAAAGAAATCACAGACATATTTCTGTCTAAAAAGAGGCTTAAAGCCCATGCAATGCACTTAAAAGCCATATTTCTATTTCTTATTAACACTGGAGGTTATTGTCTATGCTGACAAAACCAACATTTGACCTTGAATGGTGATGTACACCCTTATTTTAACCCCAATACCATCTTTATTCTGCACGACTTTGAAAATGATATGGCTCTCCACAGGCCCCCTGGCCGAGGGACCTTCTGGGTATTTGCACTGCTTTGAAACAATAATGAGCTCTCTATAAGGCCAACACTGGAACTTATCTGTCATTCTGACATGTTAGAAGAAATCTACTGGAAATGTTGGTGGCAAGAACATGAAATGGACTTGTTGAGATATAAGATATCCAAAAGGAGATACATTTAAAGACATCCCATTAATCAAACTGACAGGGGAACAGCCCAAACAGAAAAGACTACAGATGTCTTACTAAAGCATGCCTCATTACTTTTCCTTCCCCTCCTTTCTCTATATCACCTGTTGGAACATTTCTTGAGTCTGAAGGCAGCAGCTGTCAAGAAAATGGCTTAAATCTTGGCAATTACCATAGAAAGCAACTTATTTCAGAAATGTAAATACGTTAAAAACTTTCAATCTTACCTTTGATAATCTAGTCTTTTCTGTCATTCAGGTTTGAAAATAACATATAATCAAATACCGGAGAGGAGACCTGCAGACAGATAGAGTCTGACTTTTTTAATGACTCAAATGCTTTGCACGGATGCTAGAAATGATTTTTTAAAGATTGACTTTCTATTTATTTTATGCACATGTGTGCACAGGTGCCCACTGAGGCCAGAAGGGGGAGTTGGACCCCTGATTCTGAAGTTACAGGATACAGAGCTGTCTCCCCAGAGCCAAGAGGAAATCTTAATGAATGTGCTGGCTCCAACACTAGCAATAAAATAGAATCCAAAAGTTCTACAATCTTTAAATCACATATTTATTGTGTTTTTACCCAATCTTTAGCTAATAGGTAATGCATTTTTAATATTTCCCCTATTGAATCTTTAAATGTCTTGCCTACTATAATCCTGTCTTGATTAAAAGCAACATATTATGTCTCATAACTTGTGAAAATTAGTTTCAACAGTTCTGTAGTCCTAATTTTGACAGACCAAAGGATATGTTAACGACTTCATATGACTGCATCGGTGCAATGGGAGTACAAATTCAAACTGCATTTGGGCCAGCATTCTTTGAACTAAGTCAAGCTAAAGGGAGAAGAGAAAGTGGGATGCTGCTCAAACGCTTTGTGAATTCTAAGTAGCACTTGTTTATCAGTGACCTCTGATCTTGAGGAAGAATGAAGGAAGAATGAAGGAAGGTAGTGCCTGTCAGACCTGCTCTGGTATTACTCTTGTCTGAACCAAATAGAGCCCCAGGTGTTCCCATTTCTTTAGGAAATGTTCCCATTCCGCCTTCTCTATATGAGTCAGCTGCAACTTCTTCCGCCTGATTCTTTGGGTTTCCTCTGTCATGGTTCCATCCCCGTCTTTTCATCTCAAGAGGGATGATACTAGGCCCAAGGACCTGTTCTTTCTTTCTCTTGCTAAATTCCAGTTTGAAATTCTCCTAAACCTACAGTTCATTTTCTACTCAAATCCCTCCTGAATCTAAGCTCTCTAACCACTTAGATTTTCCACCCCCCTTACATAAAAAAAAATCACTAATTAAGAAAATGCCCTCCAGGTTTGCCTACAAACCAATCTCACGGAGGCATTTTCTGAGGCCCCCTTTGCTCTGATGAATCTAGCTTGTGTCAAGTTGACATGAAGTCAGTCAGCACTTAGTCTATGTTACAGACTTATTATTATTATATAAAAGAGACAAAGAAGAGCCCCTAGGCTAGGGAGATGGCCCAGACAATAAGGTGTCATACAAGCAGGAGGACCTGAGTTCAGATTCCCAGCATTCACATAAAAGCCAGATCCAGCGCCAGAAGCATGAATATCAGCCCCGAGAAGGCAGAGGCAGGAGGATCACTGGGCTTTGCTGGCTGGCTCCTTGTTAGTGAGAGACCCTGTGTCAAAAGCTCCCATATAGACTAACTGAGGATATCTGAGCTCAACCTCTGTCCTTCAAACACTGCACACACTCAGCCATACACACACAAACAAACACGAGCATGTGAACATTGCACATATAAACACATGCAGCACACACAAAATCTCTGTAGTAAAATAAATAAATATGACAAAAGAGACCTCCTTGAGTTGGATTTGAAGCTCATGGAAAAACCTGAAAAATTTTTTTTGACTATTTGTAGTAAGCAAAGACTCAATTAAAAAGCCAAGCATGGTTGCATACACCTTTAAAAATATCCTTTGGAAGAGAAGCAGGTGAATTTCTGTGAATTTGAGGTCAGCATAGTCTACATAGTGAATTCCAGGACACCCAGGGCTACATGGTGAGATTGTCTCAAAAAAGAAAAAAATAATAAAATAAATCATTTGGCTCATCTTTATCCATATACTCAGGAATTGCATTGAGCACACAGGCTAGAACAGTCTAAAATATAGTGTATGATTTCAAAGGTATTGGAAAAGGCTTTGAAAACACAGTGAAATTTACTGGAAACTAGAGTTCTTTTGCTGTTTGTTCTCTCCCAGACTACTTGACTGATGAGGTTACTAAGCTTTTGCTGTTTGTTCTCTCCCAGACTACTTGACTGATGAGGTTACTAAGAATTGTGTATTCAGGCTCACACTCTTAATTCCAGCATGCTGTGGGACAATGGTTTGTACCCTGTCAATTATATTTTAATAAAATGCTGGTTGGTCAGTAGCCAGGCAGGAAGTTTAGGTGGGGAAACCAGGCAGGAAGTAGAGGCGGGGTGACGAGAACAGGAGAATTCTGGGAAGAGGAAAGCTCATTTCCGCAGTTATACCCAGCCACAGAAGAAGCAAGATGTGACTGCCTTGCTGAATAAGGTACCGAGCTACATGGCTAACACAGACATGAATAATGGGCTAATATAAGTTATAAGTGTTAACAAGAAGTCTGAGCTACTAGGCCAGACAGTTTATAACTAATGTAGACTTCTGTGTGATTTCTTTGGAACTTAACAACTGCAGGAACTGGGCAGGACATAAACCTCAGACAACAATCTCTTGCTGCTTTAATGTTGTTCCTTTGTCTTTCATTTTGACAGGTTGGCATATCGCAATAAATTTCTCTTTCGTTTTTATTTGACAGGAGGTCACTGTACTTATTGTACCTAGATGTTGACATCCTCTTCAGACTTGAAATTTTTTATCTAATATATCTTTGAACATCAGTTTGGGCTCTTTTTCTTCTTCTTTACCTCTAATTTTCAATTTTTCTCTCCTCCTCTTCCTTTCCCCCTCTCTCTGTTATTGGTAATCAAAACAGAGGTTTTGCATATGCTAGGCAACCATTTGACTATGGGTCATGCCCCATAATTCCCACAATCGTTTTGTTCATTCTTTTCCTTTTTCTCCTCTCCCAATTGAGCAATTTCAGGTATTTTTCTTCAAGTGGACTCTTCCTTCAACTTGGGACCATTTTTGAAAATTTCCTTGACAGTCACATACTGGGTCCTTACACTCTCCATCTCTAGGATTCTTGTTCTTAAAAATCATTTCCATTTCTTCTACCAGCTCCTCTCTTTGTGCATGTGCTAGTTTCCAATTTTCATTTTATATTTGTTGGTTTATTATGAACTTTAAAAATGTTATTCTGAACTTTTTTCCTTATCTTCTATACATTTTGCAGAGTCCTTAGTTAGGGTTTTGTTAGATTCTTATGAAGGCTTAATGATTCCTTGAGTATTTCTTATTCTATGCCTTGAAGCTGATATTTTTACATTTTCAGAGAAAACTAGTTTTTCTGGCTTTTGTAGGTACTTTTTTTATGGCAGTAAGCCTTCAGAGTTTCTTCTAGCTTATGATTCTGACTGGGTCAGCTAGCAATGTCCTTAGGAGGCAGAGCTATTTTTAAGTTCTCTAGATGATTGGGCAACTTATTACTTTTGCTCTACGTTCAAGTGAGACAGTGACTTTGATTTTTTTGCTTTATGTGGCAAGACTACTAGTGGATTATTTTTGTGTGTGCATCTAACTATTGAATGGGAACTCTAATAATATGTTTCTTGATCAAAATATGCCAATGTTTGTATTATCAGTTGACAAGGGTTAAATGGACATTCACAGATTCACAGATTCAACGTGAATGCTGGATTGAGATCCTTCCCTCCAATAGAAGAGAATAAGCATAGAATCTGAGGTGAGGATAGGCTTATTGCATGAGTATCAGCAGTACTGACATCTTACTGATTTTACTCACCAGGGTGGACTTGCCGCTTCTTCTAAAACTGGGTTTTGTGGAGTCCAAGAATGCTGTTTAAAATTACAGGGTGACCTACTAATGTCTGCTTGCTGTTGTTGTCTCCTGTGGAGTTCTTTCTTCTCCCTGGGCAGGGCGTGGAAGTGGTTTTTGAGGAGGCAGAAGATTCTACTTCAACTCCCAAGTGTGGCATTATTAACATCTCCTTGTTCTGTAGATTCACTGTGGAGCTCTTCTGGGTTTCCTAAGATTATGGAGTGAATTGGAAGTTGACTTTCTTGAAACTCAACCCAAGCAGTATTTCTACCTCTTCAGGAAGTGACCATGTTAACTCTGGGCGGGCTGTGCTGTTGACTTGGATGCCCAGCACAGTGTCACTGCTGGCAGACACAACGATCTTTCACTAAAGTCAACTGAAAACATTCTATCTATTCCATCTCTGTGCTTTGTTCTATCTGGTTTCAGGTTAGTTTTCTAGTTTATTTTTTGGTAGGTTTTCCATTTTCCCATGTGAATAGAATGGAGTGAGCCTCCCCAGAAGTGTCTTAGAATACGAGGGGAACTAAATACCTGAACCTTCTTTGTTTGTTTCCTCAGTAGGATCAGTGGCCTGTGGAGATTTTTTTCCCCCTGTGGCACCATAGCCTTGGGAAGATGTGATAGTGTAATATGGTTTAATGGAACTGACTATTACCATTTTGGCAATGATATTTAGACATGGCCACGAAAGGTTCAATGACTCACTCTCATTCCATATTTGGGATTTTTGTCAAGACTTCACTGTCTGAAGATGGCTGCTGTTTGATATTTTGGTTGCAAAAAACTAAAACGTGGGCTGTTCTGTTCAGCTGTGTTTCTGATTTCGCATCTATTATATTTTCATCTTATGAAGAATCGAGTGATTGTTAAAATCTGGAAATCATAAAAAATAACCAAGCATATATTCTACATATACAAGCAAAATTGCTTTAAACAAAACCAACAAAATAAAATTGAGAGCTAATATCAAACTAAATAAACCTAGCAGAAGCCAGCATAAGTACTGTTTGAAGAAAACAAGCAGAAATTACCCTGCATGTGCTACAGGCAGATGAGTGACTGGGACTTGCAGGTGAGAAACAGGAGCAAAGGTGAGCTGCAAGGCTTCAGTAGTCACAGAAAAAGATTCTGCAAGGGAAAGAGAGAGCAGGAGGGACGCTGCAGCACATTCTGTGACACTGATCAGAGCTTCCCACCGTGATGCACATCACTAACTACCTCAGATTTTTCTTTAGCTCCTTGCTAGTTCCTGTGCTCTGGAGGTTTGATGCCATAACAAGCTGTTTATTTTTTGGTAGGATGCTGAAAGGAAAATCTTAGCAACTACAGTCCTTTATTTCACATGACTAAATGAGTATTTTTGGAAAGTAGGCATATTGCATTGTGGGATAAATAACTCATTTTCAGGATACTCAACAACATTCGAGCACATAATGGGAGTAAACAGTAGATTCTAAATTACCCCAATATGTTTGACAATGCCGCTATTTTTGACAGCTAAATAAAAACGTCATAGAATAATCATCATGGAGTTAGATTCAGGGCTACTAGATTTGGCCCCAAATAAATTCTTGACAGTAATACAGCCTTGCAGACCCTGAATAGGAATAAAGGAATAGTTTGCTGACCAGTGAAGATTTGAGTCAAGCTCTTAGCAACTACTTTTCTTCATAAAATTTGAGTTATGATTACTGTTGCTCTCCACATGATTCCATATTGATGCTATATTAGTAGACTCTGATTATCTCAAAGCTTGCAGAATGACATTGACAGGACACTGTATTCTGAGGTGCTGGAAACAGCATACCCCATGGAACTGCATATTACCTTAGGATGAATTGGGGCAAATGTCTTTCTAAGACAGGGTAAAAGACTAACTACACATGGATGGTACCATGCATGCAGATGGTATTAGAATGCTGGTGACTACTGCATTGAATGCACCACTTCTCTTCCTTGTATGAAAGCAGCAATAATTCATACCACACAAAAACCCCCTTCCACTGACTCCCATAGCTGACCTGACTAGCTTGGAACTTATATAAGAGAAATTAGTTTACATGATTAGATACATGAGATTTATGATTTGATTAAACACAAACATGATTGATTAATATTTTTAGAAGAAAAAAAGAGAAATTAGGAGCCATCTAAATACAGTGGAAGGATGGGTCTGGGAAACAATTATGACCATGTTTGACTCTGTGAGTTATGATGACATGTGTATTTATATCCTCAAAATTGTCTGGGGTTATATTCCATCCTCTTATTGACTTTATGGTTACTATTTTCAATGAATTTCAGCCTGCAAAAGAAGATTTATGATGTCAATAATTACTGTACTCTGTGAAAGGAAAGTAACTTCTGTTACTACTTAGCTCTAGACATTTAATGTCTGGATCTAGACCCTGGTTACCACTTTTGGTATTGTTTGTCTGTATTTTCTTCATATAAATTGCAAACTATTATGCTCATTAGGTTAGGATGCAATGAAAACAAGACCTCTAACCGCGGGCTGATATCCCTCTTATTTATATTGCATTCTGACAAATCGTTCTTTCTGGATTGGTACTTAACTAGCCGTTATCTTTGCTGACTGCAGCAATGGCCATTGGTTTTTGGCCTTCCTACGTGCAGCACAAAGTGGATAATATTCACCAAATGCAGATTAGTTCCTAATTAAAACCACTTACTTACTTGATTCCAAATATCTGGCTATAGTATATGTGAGCAGGGCTGTTGTTAGAACTTGGCCATAGTGGCATTATTTGAGTCCTCTGGCATGAAAGTTCCTACACAGCTCAGCATCCTCCCCAGCATCTCCTCTACACTAAACCAATGAAGGAGCACATAGGAGCGTCTGACACTTCAGATTCTAACCTCATCGTATGGGACCCATATCACTAAAATCACCTCTTCTTGTTCTTTTATCCAAATACATGGTTCTGAAGGTACTGCAGTATTGGTATAATATTTAAAGATGTTGGATTAGCAAATCCAAGCAGCAGATTAAGAGATACTTTTGTAACATGAAATGGCACAAAGCATTCTACAGCTATTTAGGAACAAAGGGGTACACATAAACATTTATGAGAGGATACACTATTGAAATTGATAATGAACCCAGGAAAGAAAGCACAAGAGAGCAAGGTGGTGGGGGTGGGGGATTACATATAAACAACAGGAAAAAATAAAATGGAGTTTCTTTTACCAGACCAAGAGGAATAAATAGCTCTACAGGAGGACCTTAGGATATTTCATAAAAATGCAAATTATTTATTCAGCTTTGCCTGTGTTTGAAAATCCAAAGAGTAAGATATCATTTCATACCAGCTGATCTGGAAAAATCCAGAGGACTCTTTGAAATAACAACTCTGCTGTCAGCACATAGAAAAGTCATTCACTGCAAGTTAGAAGACATTAATGCCTAAGGCTAGGTATTGATTAAGAGGTGGCAAGCTTGAAGTAGCAACTCTTCCGAGTTAATAGTTAAAGATTGAAAACTGAAGTCAAGCTTAAATATCTTCAGTGTTGCTTAATTTGGAGAAGTAGAATTCTTAGACGTGATCTACAATGATATCAGGGAAGTAAGCGAGTTAATGGTGTCAATATGAATATAGCACGAGAAGCAATCAAATACAGTGCTGTGTTACAACACGAATACACCTTTTAAAAGATTTCGCCTAAACAAGCAACAGATATACTGAGCTACATAATAAGCCTAAAGCATCTAAATATATGGCATAACAGTTAAAATCTTTCAAAAACACACACGCGAGAAAAAAAAAAAAGCCCACTTAAAAACAGGTTCTGGCAGGTGACCCTGGTGAGGCAGAAAGTCCCGGAGGCAAAGTGAAGGGAGGGAGAACCAACACGGACTGAAACAAAGAAAACCTTGACTCTCCAGTGAAGAGGGCCACGTGATCCAAGTTCTCACATGTCTTGGGTTCAGGAATATAACAAAGAGAAATATCTATGCACTCGGGCTGTTCCATATATGTATTAGAGTTCAGAACACAACCGTAAGAAATACTTCGCTTTGTTTTATCAAAGGTAGATACCCTGCCAAAGGCCCAAATTCCGCAAATCTTCTCAAATTTTAATTTCCTCCACCTCATAAAACTTGTATGCAAAATTTTAATTTCCTTCACCCGGCAAAACTTTTATTTATACAAATCCCCCTCCCCCAAATTCCTGGAATTTGGTGGCCGCTAACCCCTTCTTTCATTTCCTTTGCACAGTTTTCTTTTTCTTTTTTAATGAGCTAATCTGGAAAGACTGTGGAGTCACCTCTCAGCCAGTGGGAAAAGAGACAGT
The DNA here is from genome assembly GCA_001685075.1 of Bramus lutescens. Taxonomy (NCBI): domain Eukaryota; kingdom Metazoa; phylum Chordata; class Mammalia; order Rodentia; family Cricetidae; genus Bramus; species Bramus lutescens. The sequence continues at coordinate 18,822 of LOEQ01004297.1, forward strand.
TGTCATGTGTGTTAGGATAAGAATCTGGTGAGTTTCCCACCCAGGTGGCTCTCTATTCAGATTCGGATTTTGACCCACCCTTTGGTAAAAAGAAAGTGCAGTGCTGAGTGAAAGGTCTGAACTTTCCTCTTGTTACCTCTGGGCCTGAGTTTCAGTTTCCAAAAAGGACAATGAGAGAGGTAGCAGGGACACACACCAAAGGAGATGACGCGGACAGGCCTAAGCCAGCCCTCAGGCAATGACCAAATATGCACGGGTCCTGGGACTTGTCCAAACGTGCCCAAATCTGGAAGAATTGCTGCCCTAGCCAGCCCTGGCTAGCCCCTGCTAATCAGAGATATCCTAAGGTAGAGTCTGCTTGCTCAGCCAATCAGAGATAGGATGACCTAGCTGTCCCTGAAACGCCCCCTAGCTGTGCTTAAGAGGAACCTGTGCTCAGGATAGTCCTTGCCCGTTTTTGTTCAAGAGAATGACCCCACATGTGCTGGTATAGTAGATTAATGCTTTTGCTGATTACGTATCTGTCAGGTGGTGTTTTGTCGGCCTTCTCGTGAACCCTAACGCTGAGCTACTCTCAGTTTGTGCTTTCCTTTGTGTAAAACCGAGGTTATTTGTTCGTTTCTAACACTATGAAGGAATACAATGAAAGAATACACTATTGATTATGCTTAGTCCCAGGCCATGAGTTTTAGAGACAAGAAAACAAAAACAGAAACAATACAAGTGTCTTCTAATTAAACTAGAAAGTGCCGCAGGAGTTGCCCTTTACTTCCTGTCCTCTATATGAAGGCAGCTTCGATTTCACTCACAGAAGTGGCTCTAGCGATCATTTGTACAACCTTCAGGTAGGTTCAAGCCAAAGACTGTGATTTAAATGGGAAAGAGGTAATGTTTTACTCATCTTGAAAATTTGGCTTTTAAAAAGTTAGAAAAAGCATTTATTCCTAGATATGAAGCAATCCCATAGAGGTCTTTATTTTAATCTGATTGAAGTTATAGAGGCTAGAGGTCACCATTTTTGGGCATGGGCAGAAGGTGTGAGAGACTTTTCATGTCCACTTCAGAACTGGCTTCTGCTAAAGTCATCATTAAGAACAACTTTCTGCTTAATTCTTTAAATTGTGAGCAAATGTAGTGCAGCTTCCTGGAACACTACAGAAATGGATCATCAAAAAATGTTTAGGTAGAGGACATTAATGACTGGTGCGCCAGGAGGTGACCAGAGATTTTATCCAAATACTTGGGGACTGTCTAGTTTATTTTCTTCCTGACAGCAAATGTTTGTAATACAGTGTGTGCAATGGGGAGGGCTCTTTTTCTATTTCCCCAGAGGGAAAAAAAAGTCACAATACAATGATAGTGCATTTATGTGTCATTTGAGGATCAATGCTTGAAAAATTGAATATATGTTAATAACACTGGGAATCTCTAACTTCAAATAGAGGCAATGTTGAAAATACTAACCAATTTTATCCTCCTTTGAGACTGAACTTTGAATTTTTTCTTTAAAGTTAGAATTAATTTATTATAACTTAGAATTTCCAGATGAGGATAAATTAGGAGGTAACAAGCAAAGCAATTCCAGCTGTTGATTCTCAGACATAATCTACTGCTAGCATGCCTTCCCATTCTGCCTAAATACATTGCAAGTATTTGACAAAGCACAGAAGCTGAAAGGAAGAAAGGAGAAAGAGGGATGGAAACAATTCAGAAGATGCAGAGCAAACAGAAAGCAGAGAGAAAGGAAAAGGACAGATCTCTGTTTATTTCCTTGTGTTTTGACCGTGAAGGAATCAAGAACTGATATTTGAAATTCCCGCTCAAGCACAGACAACACATTGTATGATGATTTACAACAAAGCTGGTACCTCGTCTTCTCTACCTTCTGTCAGCATATGCATCACTGTTCTTCTCCATATGCTTTTGTTTATTTTTAGATGCAAATTGTTTTAAGGAAAAGGAGTTATGTCTATTTGTGTTCTGTGTTAGAACAGTGAATTCCCCAGAAAGTTAAAGACCAAGTGCTAGGCATTTTAGCCCAGTACCTTTCCCACTGACTCCTGGAACATCAGTCCAGGCTCTCATCTCTGCACAGACAGAAACATAGCTTTTGAAGGGCCCCGTTTACATCTTGCTTCTTTCACAGCAAAAGTTGAGGAGTGTGTGACAGTGACAAGGGTCTCTTCCTTCTTCCGAACTGTTTTCTCTTTGGTGAGTAAAGTCCAGGAAGCACACTGTGTCTCTTCCTCTGCAAGGAATTTTCAAAGCTGCATCTTCAATCTATGGATTTCCAGAAGTTTAGCATGCACTTTTGTGTAGCTGCTTCAGGAAATTCTTATCTCTGCTTTGAAAGGGTTAACCAACCATTCATCTTAAAACTATAGTGTTGATGCATTTTTCACTTTTGAATGCTAATGCATTTTGGAGTGTTTAAGGAAGTAAACAATAAATAGCACATTTGTCATTCTTGAATTCTGGGGGAATTAACGAATAACACAAAATGTAATTGTAGTCTAGGAAGCCAGAGGCTACGTTACTCTCCATCACAGAACACTGAGGGTCACAGGCTTCACTGAGGGGAGGGCACAGTTTGATCCAAGACCAGGGCTCATGGGGGAGGCAGAGCAGAGTACCCCAGAGAAGACAGAAAGAAGAAAATGTCCATGCCAATGACTCTGTAAGCCTCTCTCAAATCTTCATCTGGCTTGAGTGGTGGGGAAATGACAACGGGAGAGAAGACCGGCTTGCTTGCTGAGTCTTTGCCCTTCACTCCATAGGACCAGAAACAGGAGGACGAAGAAGAGCCCCTCACCCTGACAGATGTATGGCCATGTTTGTCTTCCTTCATTCTTCCTTTACTTCTTTACTCCTTTTTCTTTCATGCTGTTTTGTTGTTTGCCAAAGACATGATGTAATCTCCACCTCCCATATTTCGGGGGCTTTGTTTATCTCAACTCCCTACAAATCCACATTCTATTGTTTTGTCCATCTCCCATTCTCTTTTCTTTCCTTTCAAACCTCAATAAAACACTCTATACAGCTCAGGTTATGCCTGGGGTACTGTGATGTTTTTCTTCTTTCATCATGTCTGCCTTCAATCTAAGAGCTAAAAGGCAGCGCTATCTTCTGGATTCATGATTTTCACTATTTATTTGAGATTTAGAGGAGCATCTTCTAAAACAAGATATGACTACACAGTAGTTATCATAGTGGCTAAGCATTGAAGCAATGGAACCAATGAGACCTAAGCTAAATGTTCTTTCTTCTCTGCCAGTAAATGGCTACAGAAAATTGGGTAAGTTACTTTTCTCTCTGAGAATGAGAAAAAAGAACTCGAACAGATCAATAAGCAATAAAGAAACTGAAATAGGCACTCAGGTTTTCCTCTCGCAAAAGACTACCTAGTCTGAAAAGTTTTATATTTGAGTTTTTCCAAACTTTAAAAGAACCACAATTGTCTATCTTATATCAATGAACCTGATGCCAAAAAATTAAATATGCAAGTGACCATATGAAATTAGCAACAGATTGAAGCATATTGTGAAAATGGAGGTTTCATCATTAAATCTGAGATGCTTCATCATTTTGTTATATTTGCTTTTATTTATGTGCATGTGTGTGTGTGTTTGTATGCATATGGACATGTGCATGTGCGTGCCCTCAGAAGCTAAAAGAGGATGTCAGATGTGCCAGCACTGGAATTTGAGGGTGCTGGAAGCTTATGGTTGCTGAGAACCAAATTAGGTCCTCTGAAAATGCAGCAAGTGCATTAATAGCTGAGCTATTTCACCTGCCACCTGAGAATTAGTCATATAATTGATTAATATTTTAATATCATTAATTAGCAAATAAGAAATGCCGTGTAACAATTTCAACCAATGTGGACGAGTATTTGCTAAAGCTAGATATTATTATTAAAATTAAGATGAATGTTAATTTTGGGAATAAATATATGGCCTACATATGTTAAAGTTTTATATGCCAAATTTTAATATGTTTATTTCTTTTGAAATAGGGGCAATTACTAAACTACCCACTGTCGCAACTTAGGGAATTTTGCATTTTGAAAAATATTGACTAGTTGTGGCACAGGATAACTGAATACAAAGAGATGCAACTTGAAAAATAGAATGAACATCTATTTAGAAAGAAAGAAGGCAACAAAATTAGTGATGTGCTAATAGTCACCAGTCTTGCTCATTAGTTCTGAGAAGATAGACATTCATAACAGCAATAAGAATACAGAATAATGTAAAATACTGCTTTCAGAAACAAGGGGATCAAAACTGTACAACTGGTGACCTGACAGGATAGGCAGGCATTTCCTGCTTCCATGCCAGTCACAACAAGTGCTGGGTAATGCTCAAAGATGACAATGTTCATGCACGAAGCACACTGTGGATCCGGGCATGCTCCAAGCATGTATTCCAGTGCAAGAGAGACAGCAGGGCAACAAAGCATTTTTAGTGCTTGATTACTTATATTTTTTAAAAGAAAATAAATATATCTCATATGCATTCTTTTTGTAACCATGTCCCTGATTAATATACAAAGGAAGTTAATGAACTTTCCAAAATAGGCATGAAATATTGATGAAAGATCATTAAAAATTCCATAGCATGAGATGTTCTGGGAGAAAGGAAGACTGAGTGGGAAAACAGGGTGAAGAAAATCGTACTAGAAAACAATATCACTTTGAAATAAAAGCTGAAAGCTAAGCTCAGTAGAACAGGTTTTTAATTTTACCTACTAAGAGGCTGAAGCATGAAGATCATAGGTTCAAGGCCACCCTGTGCACCTAAACGCAATTTAGTTTCAAAATAAACAGTAGAACCATTTCCTGGAGATACAACTCTGTAAATGCAATTTAGTTTCAAAATAAACAGTAGAACCATTTCCTTGAGATATAGCTCTGTAGTAGTTCACTTCGGAACATGTGTGAGGCTAGTTCTCTTTAATTGCCAGCACTGACAAAGAAAATGTTGCCCTATGCTATTCAAAAAACATTGGCTCTAATAAAAGTATGAAGCAGTACAGCTATAAAATACAATATAAATTAGGAAAGAAAAAATAATTCTTTAGAAATGCACACATATGTTTAGGTTACTATGTATCATATGGGGATATTAACAATCTGTACCATGAAGATACAGTTCACTAAATAGTCTAATCATTAAAAAAAAAAGAAACCCAAAATGTATTTACTGCAATCAACAAATTTTAAGGTGCTTTAGGGCTCAATGTGGTCAAAAATGGTAAAAGAACAAATGAGTAAATAGTCAGAACTGTCCTTCCAGATTAATTCAAAGTAATTAGGGCTGTGACAACCAAAACTAAAGACTGACCCATAGAAATAGGCCACTAATGGAGTGAAACAGAATGCAGAGGCCCCACAGTTCCGAAGTGAAAGGGCTGGTACCACTTGTGGTGTGAATGAAAGGGACACTCAACAAACAATGTTAGAGCAGAAGGTGGTGAGCCTATAGGTAGACACCTGGAGAATAAAACTCGAAAATTTGAAAGAAAAAAGTCTTCATGATTTTGGTGTTGGGGAACTTTTTCTAAACACATTAAATTTTAAAACTTCAAGAATAGGTTGATAAGTTCAATTAATGTCAACTTTAAAATTTTGGTATATTTAAAGGTGATGTGATTGATATTTAGAATTTATAAGAATCCCTATGAATCTGTGATAAAAACATTTTATATAAATTTACAAGCAGATACATACTCACACATACATAATTTTGCTTTTGTGTATTTGGTACTAGACAGCCAACCCTGGACTTTAAAAACCCCACATAAATCTTTTTCCACTGAATTATAATTCCAGCATTTTTAAAATCTCTTGAGTAACTAGAAAAATGTAGCTGAGAATCATAGTGATATCTTTAACACTTAAAACCTCGAGGAACATTATCAGCCACTACCAGTATCAATGAAAGTGTAGAGTATTAAGGACATCAAAGTTCCCCGTGAAAATATGAATGACTTCGCATAAATTTTTGACACTTTAGCAAGAGAGTTGAAGAGGCATCTTGTGCCTGAGAACAAAATGAAACATTTAACACTTATAAAAACATTCTCTCACACAAGGATTCTCATAGCTTCACCATTTTTTTTCTGTTAGAAACATGGAAAATAAAACCCTTGAATAACTCAGCATAACAAATGAAGTGAAATAGGAGAGATGAATAAATTAGGGAAATATATCTATCTCTGTCTATTCAGACACACTTATATACATATACATATATACGTATATGTGTGTGTGTGTGTTTATAAGACAGAAATTTTGAGAGAGAAAAATATTGCAGAGAGACACAAAGTTTTATAATTTGTATAAATTTCATAAATATTAAATAAAGTTGCATATTGTTCATTCATACAAATATACATGGTACACAGCACCAGCATATAAAGAAAGCCTTTCTAAGAGAATTTACCTCTGCGAAATGTGGGAAGTACTATGGCCACCAAAATAAGTTGGGTTTCACACAAGCAGATGCCAAGGTGAGGGTTTTTGTTAAAGTCTCTTGTAAAAGGAAACTCATTTGGAAGGTGGGCAGGAAGGGAGGCAGGGAGAAGAGACAGTGGAGTGGGAGTGGGGAGAACACTAAGTAACAGAATTCAGTTGAAATCTTTGTCTATCCTCGACTTCGGGAGCATGGATGTGTGATTATATATCACATAATAGTATCAAGCTGCTCATCGATTGTGACCTCACAACCCCTTGCTAGTTACAGACCAGGAGCTATTGCTGCTTCTGATTGAATGACTTTCAAGGAGAGGGACAGTTCTCCAGAGAGTGAGACAGCTTCAGGCAAAAATCACAGCACTTATCTAGGTGGGGTACCAAAAATGCCTGCTATATTAGTCTCTGCTACAGTCTTTGCCTGGGCAATTTGAATCCTCCTGCTTCTCCCATTTGGGCCATTACTTTCATGTCCATCCTATTTAGGATTCCGAGTCTTCATAATTTCTAAAGAATAGATATTAGAAGAGGGTTAACAGAGGACAGTCCTGGCTATCACAGTTATTGCTGAACCGTTAACTAATGGTAATCACAGCTTTCGTCCAAACCCCAAAGTCTGTTGATTCCTTGGATAATAATTTCCCTTCAATGAATGATATCGTTGGGTGTGGCCATTAGTGGGTCAGTGGATACAGGGCCTCCATTACTGCATAGCTGCTATGCTTACATACTAGGTTATAACTTGGTGCAGGTATTTGGTCAAGCACCTCAAGAAGGCCATGAAGGTCCGGCCATCTATTTTGACAGTGTGGTGATTCCTCTTCATGACTGCTGGTTTGCCCTGCACAGAAACCTTGAACTAGGCGGCAGTTCCAGCTTTCTGTTAATGGGCCACCCACTGTGCTGGTGGAAGCATCCCTCATGACTCAGTTCTTCCAGGAATTCAAATCCTAAAACCCATGGAAGGAATAGCTCTAGTTCTCCAGTTGGTAATTCAAAAGCATATAATAACAATTGGTGGAAAAGGAGGCCATGGATTTTAAGGAGAGTGTGGAGGGCTTTATGGGAGAGCTTGAAGCGAGAAAATAGAAAGGAGAAATGTAATTGAAATATAATCTCAAAACGTTTAAGCAACAGCTATTATTTCCCCTTTGTTCTAGAGATCTTTTGTTTCTTGATATTCACCTACTTGTCATTCAAAGTTATACTTTACACATTGGTTCAGGATACATATCACATCCTGAAGAATGACTTTCTTCCTTCTCCAAGCTAGTTCCATGTGTATCTTCTTGAAGCTTGTTCTCTGGCTACCTTCCAATGAGTCTGAACTCGGTCAAGATGCCAACAACAGCACAGTGTGCTGCAGCAACATTGCATAGTTGTTCAACTGGCTCTTGTAGTTAAAATGGGTTCATCTCCCTGGTAGAATGCTGTATGGCATGCTGCTTTGTAGGCTACACTGTCTTTCATCTCTAATAATGAGGCTGCCACAGCCATTGTTAGCAGGAAAGGCATGGCCCTACCAGCACGCCCCACGCATAACCTTCCAAACACAAGAAATATTGCTAGTTCTAAGGATTAAGGTGTCTGACATTGTTATTTTCCAATGCGGATGGCTAACCATAAAAAATAGTAGTCAAGTTAATGCTTAATATATTCTCTATTATTGATAATCTGAACATTGATCTATGGCAATATCTAGATCCAGATACTCCTTGAGAGTACCTACTGTTGAGATCATGAATAGCCTGTGTTGATAATATGGCTACTTTGCTCACGAACCTACTGCATAAGCATTGAGGATACTTGCTAAATGCCTTCATCAAATAGCTGTATGCCATGCAGAGCCAATCAAACTATCACAACCGAAATACCAGTCATTGAAACCATTTATAATACTTTTCTTTTACCCATCACACTTATCTATGTTTTCAGAACCATTTTAATGACTTAATAGAGGATGGGTACCCTGGAATGCTTGAACTCCTGGAACTGTGTGAGCATAGAAGCTCACACTTTTTTGTTCGTTTGAAGAGAGAGGATCTACTTTATTCAAAAATCAGGTGGATATGCCCATGTAATGTCTCATAAGTCCTAATGTTTTGTTTGTAAGAGAAATGATTCTGGCTCAGTTCTTGAGATCTAGAGCAAGATCTAATTTTCCTCAAACTCTATCACTCGTACAGTTGAAATGCATGCCTGGATTCCAGCTTCTACTTTCCTTTAGCAGGAATTGATGCCTGAATATTTTGAATGCTGCCAAGAAGCGTTCATAATTAAATTCATAATTAAAATCTGAGCGTCTTATATTCTCTCAACATAACAGTACACTTTAAACAGTGCTTACAACGTCCCAAATGTCATTCCATTAACTTGTCCGTTTCCTTGAACTTACTCCCTGTATTAACTCATCCTGTGTAACAGATGATTATACAGGGCCAATGACACATATCAATGCTGTAAAATGTTAGAAACCATCAGTTCTCTCCCATCACCAGTGAAGGGGTTTCGTTAATATTTGATTGACAGGTGATGGAAGTTGGGACTCCTATTTAAAGAGTTGGCTTCATCAGACCCTCTCAGGTATCATCTATCTGATGTCAGTTCCTAAGAAACACTGGAATTCCTGCATCTTTGACTTATTGAGGGTGAGTTCCTTGGTATAAATAAGTAAAGGGTACAAGGGGAAAACTGGGGCTCAGAAACTAAACAAGAAATTAGTCTCTAATGACAATGAGTTTCAGACTATCCCCATGAGGAATCCAAAACACTTTTGATTTCAACTTGAGAAACCCTGTCAGTCAGTCATTGACTCTGGGTTGTTTTTGTCTTCCATGGAGCCATAGTCAAGGTAGACGATTATTTAATTAATTAACCTAAATGAATGGTCAACTGCATGATATTTTTAAACTCTTTTTCATGTCGTGTTGCATGCTACAATATTTTAAAATAGTGATAAACTAATTCATTTAAGCTTGAAGGAATGATAAGAAGGGAGTGTAGTATAATTTTATCAAATCTCATTAGCATAAGATTCCATTTACTATATCCAAATAACTAAATTATAAAATTAAAAATAAAATGGTACTCATCCATTTTATATCAGATAATGTTACCAACTGCATTTTATCATTCATTTGCTGTGTGTGTGCATGTTCAGATATCGATTCATATCTGCAAGTAGTGGCCATAGACTAACCTCCGGAGATATTTCTCAGGCTTTCTCCACTGGTTTTTCTTGAGACGCATCATTCACTGCTCTTGAACCTGCTGATCTGCCAGGGATGGCTGGCCAATAAGCCCCAGGGATTCTTTCGTTTCTGTCTCCCCAGTGCTCTGCTGGGATAGCAACTCTACCACCAGGCCTGTGTTTTTATGTTGATTCTGGAGACTGAACTCAGGTCTTCATTCCTGAAAGCTAACCAGTGCACCCACTGAGCTATTTCTTCAGCCCAAGAGATATATTTTATAAAGATGGGTTTTCTGACATCATGGGTCCTTGAATACAATTATGATCAAGATTTTTCTATAAGAAAACAAAGAAATTTGCCAAGTTATCGAGATAATATGCATCTTTATCGTGATGCAAAGGGTGATAAGCTTCCTCTTTGAAACTCAACTAGTCAGTGAATCCTAGGGATCCACTTCTCTTTGCTCCTAAACACTGAGATGACAAACCCATACCACCATGCCTAGGTTTTATTTATTTTCTTCCATGGATTGTAGGGATTGAACTCCAGTCCTTGAGCTTCTGAGCTGTAGGCCTTACTAACTAAGCTCTCGCCCCAGCTCTATCAATAAATTTGAGATTATTCTATGAAGAGTATGCAAAACTTGGAAATTGTGAACTCACTGTCTCATGTTGGAACAAAAACAGTTATTTTGATTATGGCTAGCAGTTAGCTTCCCAAAAGCATGTATATTAGCTTAGGAGAAATATGTCACCTAATGGTTTCTAACACAGATTTTTTAAAAACGTTTTTCTCACTGCTTTAGAGGCTAGTGGTCCAACACTCAGGTGCCAAGGCCTGTCTCCTTGGCTTGTAGATAGCATCTTTTGTCTTTATGTCATCTCTCCTGTGTGTATCCATGGTCCAAGTTTCTGTCTTATTGGATCACCAGCCAAAAGTTAAGATCTGTTGTGCCACCTCATCCAACTTAATCATCTCCTAAAGACTCTGTCTCCTAGTGTGGTCACAGTATATGATAGAGAGATCAGGACTTTGACATATGGCTTAAGTAAGGCAATGACATTCAACCAATGGCATCCCACTACTTTATTATCTATGAATTTTCTAACATTAGAATTTGGTTTGCTTGTAGAACATGTGTCATTTCGAGGACATTTTTCATTTTGGAACTGAAAAGGGATGGATGCAATTCTAATTTAGTTCTCATGTTTCCTTTCACGTTATAAGGGAATCATCTTTGAATACTTAAATTAAAATACTGAAATGAGTAAATGGCACAATCTTGTCTTTACTTGACACAATTAAATGAGAAAATAATGTCTGGTGCTGACTTGTGTCTTTGCAAAGTTGGAACAGGAATATTTTTTGCAGAAATTTAAGAACCATGAACCAAACACAGTTTATCCATATTCAAATGTGAGCTTCCTTTTAATTAGAAACTGAATGAGAAGAAAATGCATTTCCTCCATATTAATAAAATATTACTCAGTGCAAATTTGAATACTATTTTTTAAATTACATTTTTTTCAAAGCTTGGATTAACTGAGATCTGTTCCCCATAAAACCTCAGGGGCCTATCTTTGAAGACAGTCCTTGGTATGGCAATGAAAGGAGTTGTAGGTTTTGATTAATAAGAAATATGAATCTCAAGCAGCCTGCTATTATTGGCAAATGAAAACTTTTCAAAAACCAACTTTAATTTCTAGCTGTGCATTCAAATAGTTGAATGCTCATAGTGAGTGATACATATGAAAATAAGGAAAAGTGGCTGAAGAGTGGAAACCAAAATGAACTTTTGAACCTAAGCAGAAGCTGAAAGCAGAATAAAATATTTAAACAAAAGCTGCAGGATTAATGGGGCACTGTAGTAATGAGGGGAGCGGACCTGCTTTTCGTCCCGCCCGGCTCCCGCATGGCTAGCTTATACCCCAAAATAACAACAC
>LOEQ01004297.1:30472-42819 GCA_001685075.1 Bramus lutescens
TATTAACCAATGAAAGTAACACATAGACAGATGACCCTCCTACATCAGGGCACAAAAATCTTTGTAGTTTACATGGATTCACCACACATCCATTGAATGACTGATCCTCTTCCATGGCATTGACAGGGCAGGCTCACCCTGTCATTCTCATCTTGTGAATTTGGAAATTAGAGCTCTTGCTGGTTCAGTTACTCCATGCCCAGTCCATGCCCAGTCCTCCAAAAGCAGAGGGCAGACAAGCTGCTTTCGCTTCAGTAGGAAGAGTAGGTTCATTGGAGTGATAAAGGCATCTTTGTAATCAATAAGGATACCAAACAGGGAAAAGAGTGTAAAGCCCATGGCCTTTTGAAATTTAGCATCAATAATAAGAGCAGACTCCCGTGTGTCTCTTCTCAGATAGTGGCCATAACAGAAAGTAAAGTGACAGTAGTGAGAACTGAATCCCCCCTGACCCCGAACCCTGAGACAGGATGCTGCTGCTGTGGGAATGAACAAGGAACATGTATATTGTCTTACAATGAACCCATTATTTTGTACAATAAATGCATGTTAGATATGTCCAGAGAGACTGTAACATATTGAGTATGCTCTTACATATGCTAAAGTGGCTGGAGGAGAGTATGCAGCAAGTGAAGGTTGACCATCTCGCCCTCTTTGAGGTCCTGGGAGAAGACAGAGGAGAGAGATGGAAAGAGAATTGCTTAGAAAAAGAGATAACAGCAACTGATAGCTGCAGTGTTAAATAGTTGTTTTGATGATGTAGGATTCCCCTCTGTATGCTGTGAATATCATTGGTTAATAAAGGCTTTGGGCCCATAGTAGAGCTATAGGGGAACAGAGCTAGGTGGGAAAAACTAAATGGAATGCTTGGAGGAAGAAGGTGGAATCAAAGAGAAGCCATGGAGTCGTTGCCGGAAACAGATGAGGTGAAACTTTGCTGGTAGGCTGCAACCTACCATTAATCTGTGGTGATGCACAGATTAATATAAATGTGTTAAATTAAGATGTAAGAGTTAGCCGATAAGAAGCTAAAGCTAATGGGCCAAGCAGCGATTTAAACAATACAGTTTCTGTGTTATTATTTAGCGTCTGAGCAACCAGGAAACAAGCTAGCAGCCCCCTACTACATTTTGGAACAAGTATAATTAAGCTATATAATAAATTATTAGCATTTTACATAGTAATTAGTGGTATGGCAATATTTCTTTGCAGATACCATAATTGTTTACTGGGAAAAATAAAATAAATCAATAAAAAAGCTATTAAAATTGTATGCAATCCTATTAAGGTGATATATTACAAATTAAATGATAGTAACTTTGCTATTACCAATAAATGAGAGAGGGATGAGAGGGAAAAACACGTAGACATAATTTTGATGTAAGTCCCAGGCTCAGCCAAACCAACAAGTGAGGACCCTGGAAGTCACCCATGATATGTGGTATAGAATATGTGATAATTTAAAGTAGATATGTTTCTAAATATCTTAAATAAAGAACATTGTGAACTGCCCCCCACTGTCTAATGACATTAATATACACAGAATCCTAACTACATGGACTCCAGCTTGGAAAAGAAACATTCATTTTTAAATGTGTGTAGCTTTGAAACAATTTTTTTCAATTTTAAAAGATTATTATTAGAAAAATGTAATATTATAATGGGGGATCATATGTGTCATTGTAACAGAAGTGTTGATGTTTGTCTAGGAGATTGCTGAGTTTACTCCTTAGCTCTGGCAAAGAATTGAAGGTCATGGAAAGACAGATCAAGTTTTGGAGAATGGACCTTCATCCCACAGCGATGAGAGAGGCAAAAGTGTTAAGTGTCTAAATAGATGCCTGCTTGGGTATTTCATAGAGACCCTGGGGTCTCCCCTTCCCCCTACTGGTCCTTCTAAGAAACCCATCACAATGTCTTTCCAAACAAGAAGTCGCCGTCTTAGGAAGCCCATGTTTCCTTCGTTGTCCACCTATGTCAAACTCTCCATCACCTGCAGTGTGCCCGGGGCTATGAGGGAACAACTTTGGTTTCTTCTTCCATCTTTCATCAGGTTCTGGGGTTGAAACACCAGTATCCAGGTTTCCTGGCAAGTGCTTTAACCTGATGGAACATCTTACCGGCACAAACACTTGGAGTTTTAGGGGTGGATTTTATTTTTCTATGACTTCATTAAAATGTAAACTTCTAAAGAAAAGTTAACATAGCTGACTTCTAATCGGACATCTCTATTAGAAGCGAGTGGTAGAGGAACGAGTTGTAATTTGAAACAAAGAGTATCATTAAGTTTGGTATTTATTTTTAATCAGTTATTTAAATATTTTTCAGAAAAGGGGGGAAAACCCTAAGTTTCAAGCAAAGGAAATTTAAAAGTAAGGGAGACCTTTTGTTTGGATATTGATTTATATTATTTAGGAGAATAGCTCTAACAGTGAGATGCTCAGGCTCCAGCCAAGCGTCCAGCAAACAGAGCTACTTCTTGGAAAGAAGCAAGCCACACGCCAATTCCACACACATTCTTTCACCTCTTCCTTTTGGAGTATTTGATGCTTTGATTTTTTTAAGCCTTTCCATGCAATAATCCCTTTTGAAGATATCATTCTTTTTTATGAAACAAACACAACACTCAAGTAGCTTTGAAGAGATAGTTTTTCAGGAGTTGGTAATATTTTCTAAATAAAATGAATATAAATTATTAAGTATAACTTTTAAATGGATTATTTTAATGTACAAGAGGACCACTGTTTTTAGTCATTTTTTTTTAGAGATGAAGGATGGTAACTTGATGCATTGAGACTCGCCTTGTCAATTTCCATAATTTTTTCACTATTTTCCTATAGATTTTGAACTGTTTCCTGCTTTAGGATGGCTTATTCCATCTACAAAGGGGCCAGATAAGAAAGTCTGTATTCTGTAAGTGTCTCTGCTAACTGACAAGAAAAGACCCAGGATTACTTTGACTCTGTTGACATTTAAGGGAAGTCAAACCTACTCATCCTGGCAAGGTTGAAAGTTGATGTTTAATGTGTTAAAGTGCAGACACAGGGCTTACACTCCAGAGAGCTTGAGGTCTGGAGATAAACATGGAGCAAAAGTGGCAGGAAAGGGCCAAAGGTCATTTAGAACTTTCATTTTTATTATAGCCATCTGGGAACAAAAATCAGTCATATGGATGGTAAAGCGATGCGTTCCTTCATTGCTTTGAACTCACTCAGTGTGAATGGCTCCACAAAAGAGCCCTGGTAAGCCAGATAGCCCACGCCAGGACACCAGTCAGCAAAAGTCACTAAGAGCCTGAGAATAATAAGCCTTTTATTACATTCTTCAAGGGCATCATGGCCACACTCTCAGGGTATTGCAAAACTGAATGATTTGTAGAACGTTTAATCAAATTGAAACTAAAAGATACTGTGTATTAAATGCTTAAACCCATACATGGAAACTGCTTGTACTCAGAAACAGCAGATATAAAATTTAATTGTTCTATACTTCTCTCCCATTCAGCTCTAGACGTTTGGTGTTGTGCATAAATGTGCATGATTTAATGTTCATCAGAGACCTAATAGTAAACAAAAGTGATTCTGAGGGAGGGGTAGAGAGGGTTTTATTGAGAAGAATGGGTGTATGCGTGGAATTGCCCGAGTGCCCAAGTGGAGCTCATGACAGTTCCTAGAGGTACTGGCCATTGCACAGACCAAGGGGCTTGCAGATCCTAACCATCTGCAACTCCACCATCCAAGGCTATGGTCTGGCCATCTCTGTACTGACACCTCTGCTAGAATCAACTGGATGGAGAACGGCAATTGTGCAACCACTGTCACTCAGCCCACCAGTGTTCTCCCTGACTGCCCTCAAGCCACTGCGTTCTGTGTAGATTCTTTCTCTTGTAGTTCTGTCTAGACTGAGATCCAGAATTCACCATCTTAGTCCTTGTATCTAGTTCCACCATGGAGGAAGGAGGCTTTGTTGGTTCTCTTGATGAAGTTCAAATGATCAATGTGGAGATTTTCCAGAAGGTCAAAAATGTTCAGATTTTCTCAGTGGCTGTAAATACAGCATGCAATTTTAAGTCATTGCATGGAGACAAATTTTCTGCTTCAAGAAACTACAATTAAAGAAACAGTTGTACTGATGTTTTTTTTTTCTCTTGAGTGAAGGGTCTGCCTTATCAGTGGTGCTCTGTCCCTGATATAGCCCAGAACATTCTGGGAAATGCTCAGAATATATCAGAACCAATTTCTTCCCTTATACCCTGTATCTGAGATTATTAGAATCTGCTAATGCATGTACTAGGGATCAGTGAAACCCTAAGCAATGAGAAAAGAGCTGATCTTGTTAGCTTCTTAACTATTTATATATGTAGTGATAAATTGGACAAACATTTACACCATGATTTTTAAGGTTTGTATATTGATTATTTTCATTCCACAATAAAATCAAAATGGCCTAAATATAATGGTTTTTCTTTTTGCTACAATGAGCGGTGTGATAAGCTTGCTAATGTTACTGAGTTGATGTTAGTTACAAACTACAGTTAGATCAGCAAGATGAATCATCAGTGAAATGAGTTCTATATGATCTCTCCTATTACCTTAAATGCTGCAAATTGGAATGAAGAAGCCACAGAATGTGATATTGAAATTTCATAATCACAGTAGATGATGATGGAATAGAAATAATAAAAAATCCAATCATTTAGTTCTTACATCTAGTGTAAACCCAATCTGTGGTTAAAAGAATATACAAGGAATTATATGCAAAATTATGTTCAGAGTCTTAACTTTCAGTTTTCTTAGATGCAACCAAAAAGTGACAAGAATGCAAATATTTTAGTTTTATAATACAGGAAAAGAAAATGAAGCAGAATTTTTTTTTGAGGTTGGGTTAGTCCATAGAAAAATGTTTTAATTTCTTGAACTTGATCCTTTCAGATATTTATAA
The DNA here is from genome assembly GCA_001685075.1 of Bramus lutescens. Classification (NCBI taxonomy): domain Eukaryota; kingdom Metazoa; phylum Chordata; class Mammalia; order Rodentia; family Cricetidae; genus Bramus; species Bramus lutescens. The sequence goes on from LOEQ01004297.1 coordinate 35,414, forward strand.
CAAATGTACATTCCAAGTTCATATGGTTTTAATTATAATAAAATTTAAACATGTTCAAGTAATGGAGTTTGAGAGGTAGCTCAATGTCTAAGTGAACATTCTGCTCTTGCTGAGGACCCTGGTTGGGTTGGTAGCATTCAGATGCTAACACACAGCCATAGGTAACTCCAGTTTCGGAGGATTTTACGTCCCCTTCTGGCCTCTTGACACTGCACAGAAGTGACTCCCTTTAAAAAATGCAGACAAAAAGTCATACACATAAAGTAGAAATGATTAAATCTTTGAAAAATGTTTGAATTCATTTCAACTGAAATCAAAACTATTACAAATACTAAAAGTTTAAATCAATAAGAATTTTACATCAATAAAAACACATCTCTCTTTCAATTCAACTGTTGAACACAACCTGACATGAACATAGATTAGCATGGAATTGGGCTCCATCCTGACTATTTTAAATAGCAGGGGAATCAGGTTCTACATAGCTGACGAAAAGATCCTATATCTATGTGTTTGTGATCCACGGTCACTCATAGTTTGGCTCTAAGAATAATCTACCTCCTATTCTCTTTGAATTGAGAGCTGTGTCTTTGCTTTGACACAAAGCAGAAGGGTCAGTGAGAAAAATGACAAGGAGACATAGTAGATGCAGGATGGAAATATCTCAAAGTGAAATTACTCATGAAAGTTGACAGAGGGGAGACCAGGTTAGCTCTGATTTTTTCAGCTCTGGGATCAGAAACTTGGGGGTGTTTTTCACTCAGTCAGGGAGTCCACAGCAGGACAGGAGAATGGAGAGTTAGTGTTAAAAGGAGTTTGGAGTGCATGAAAGGGAGCTGAAAGGGTTTGTCAGTAAGCAGTAGACATTATAAACCAGAAGGAAACTTTACAGAATCAATAGCCATGTTCAAGTCATCAGTTTGTACTGTCATTTGGCAGAACTTACAGAGAAGTAATACAAAAATTCAGTATTTTCAAGGGCCTAAAATCTGAATTTTATCCTAATAAATTTATAATATGGGTATGAAATTATTAGTGTTGTAGTATTGTTATGCATGATGTTTACAAACACAATAAAACGAATTCATTATTATTACAAAATCTGTGCATTCAGGTAAGGCACAGTTGTACCAAGCTCTAAGGGCTAGAATTCTGAAACATAAAGGCTGCAGTTTCTGTGTCCTGGATGGCTAAGCACAGCACCCTTGTGATGACTTTGCTAGCAGTAATGAGTGAATGACTTTGAATTATACGAAGGTTAATTAACTGGTCATTCTTGATGAGAGTGTAACTCTGTTGTGGGTCATTTGTGAGACATGGTAAATGCATGGCAGATTGAACTTGACATTCCTGTCTCAGGCCATCCTTTGTTTTGTTCACAGTTCTAAATATATATTCCTGGTGCATTTTGACCGCTGCCACATGTACAAATTAACCAAGTCTAAAACAGCTGGGTGAATATAGAGATTAGTAGGTTAAATCTATTCAAAGAGACACATTTCTAGAGGGATGGGGGATTGAAATGTTTCTGGTGGGAAAAGGTCTCTAAGGAGGTGTAAGTAGTAACTGCCAGTGCAAAGTAAGTGGGGATAGAAGTTTCACAAAATGTGAACCATTAGCTGAAAAGAGAGAGGACAAACCGCCTGAAAAGTCCTGAAGGATTTCTGTAAAGGATAAGAAAGCAACTATGAGTCCTGCTGGGGAACCAGGTAGGCAGACTGCAGATCTTCACCTCTCACTCTGCTTCCCCATACCCAATCCTTCAGTCTGATTCCCCAGCTCTGTCATAGAACACTTCCTGAGACCTCCCCTGTCCCTCTGCTCCATCTCTTGTGGATCTAACAGATCTTCCACTCCTAATCTCTCTCCCCAAACACTGTGTGTGCTTTATCCTAGCTCTCAATTCCAGCAGGCAACCCATGGAAACACAAAAGGCACTCCTACCAAGGAATCAGGTAGGATTCTCCCCTTCTCTTCTTATTCCTCCAGGCTCAGTTCCCACCATCTCTTGCTAACTCTGTAGAAAAACACCTACCACCCTTTACTCTCTGACCCCATCCCCAGTGGACCACAAAGATTTCTTCCAACCTTCCTTCTGCCAACTCATCCACTATCCTAGCCTCTAATCCCAACAGGCATCCCCTATGAACACATCAGCAGAGCAGGCCAGGGACACAGGTAAGTTAACTAACTGCAGATCTTCACAACGTCCTCCTCCATTCCTCCAAATCCAATCCCCTGGTCTTGTAGCTAGCTCTGCAACAGGACATCTGCTTCAGCCTTCCTTCTCCAGACCCTGCTTCATTCTCAGGAAGTTCCCACAGACTTTCCTTTCCTCCCAATCACCCTCTCAAGTCATCTTTGCTTTATCCCAGCTCCCAACTGCAGCAGGCACCCACTGCGGACCTACAAATCACTCCTCTTAGGGAGCCAAAGATTTTATCCTCTCCTTTTCTTCTCCCAGACCTAATCCTTCAATCTCACCCCCAGCTCCTCAAGGGAACACTGGCTGCAGCTTTTCCTGTGAATCTCACAGACTTCCCCCTCTTAACTTCCCTCGCAAGAGTGGTTGCTTTATCCCAGCCACAAAATCCTGCAAGCACCCCTGTCAACCCACAGGGTACTTCTGTTAGGGAAGCAGGTAGGATCTCTGCAGACCTCCTCCTCCTCTTCCTCCTTCTCCTTCTCCTCTTCTTCTTCTTCCTCCTCTTCTTCTCCTCCTCCTCTTCCTCTTCCTCTTCCTCTTCCTCTTCTTCTTCCTCCTCTTCTCCTCCTCTTCCTCTTCTTCCTCTTCCGCTTCCTCTTCCTCTTCCTCTTCTTCTTCTCCTTCTCCTTCTCCTCTTCCTCCTCCTCCTCCTCCTCCTTCTACTATTTCTCTACATCTAATACCCTAGTTTCATCCCCACTGCTACAGCAGACCTTCTGTGATAACCTCTTTTCATTGTCTAACCTAGCTCCTATTCCAAGGACACTGAACAAGCAGATCCTGGTTGAAAAGCTCTGCCCTGTTTCCTGTGGAAACATCCAGATTCCTCACTTACCCCCTTTCTTGAGTGTCAACTCCTAATATCCAGAAACATATTCTGCCTGGAACCACCAGTGACCACATATATTAAGATTGCAGAAGAATTTCCTACCAGACAACACACAGCTATCACATTCTCCTAAAATCTGGAGAGGAAACAGAAACCAAGAAGGAAAATGCCCACCCAATCAAGACAAAACCAGAAATCAGCACCTGAAATAATCATTTCAATCACAATACCTATATGGGGACTTGTAAAAGAACAATCAGTCACCACCAAGGCAATACATCTACAAAAGAGCCCAGCAACCCTACCACAGCAGTCTTTGAATATTCCAACACAGCTGAGGCACAAGAAAAAGACCTTAAAAATCACCTATATGAAGATAGAAGAGGTACTTAAAGAGAGGAAATGAATAAATCCCTTAAAGAAATCTAGAAAAATACAACCAAACAGTAGAAGAAAATGAAACCTAAGTTAAGGGAATTCTGATGATTAAAAATTTAGGAATTCAAACAGGAAATATGGAACCAAGTTTATTTACAGACTACAAGAGAAGGAAGAAATAATCTTCTTGAAAATATAATAGAAAAATGGATACATTGGTAAAGAAAATGATAAATATGAAACATTCTTGACATAAAATATTTAAGAAGTCTGGGACACTATGGAGAAAAAAAACAAATCTAAGACTAATAAGACTAAAAAAAGGAGATAAAACCCAGCTCAAAGGCCTATAAAATATTTTCAACAAAATCATAGATGAAAATTTTCCCAACCTAAAGAAGGGGATGCCTATCAAAATAGAAGAAGTACACAGAACACCAAATAGATTGGACCAAAAAAGTAAGTCCCCAGATCATATAATAAACACTAGCCATCCAAAATAAATAAAGAATGTTAAAAGCGGCAAGAAAAAAAAAACACGACCAAGTAACATATGAAGACTGGCCCATTAAAATTACACCTGGCTTATGAATGGAGACTCTATAAACCAGAAGCATTTGAACAGATGTGCTGCAAACTCTAAGCGACCTCAGATGCCAGCCAAGGCTACTATACCCAGACAAATTTTCAATCACCATAGATGGAGAAAATAAGGTATTTCATGATAAAGTCAAATTTCAACAATATGTATCCACAATTTCATCCCTAGTAAAAGGAAAGTTCCAACCTTCAGAGGTTAACCACCACCAACAAACATAGGGAATAAATAATCTCAGACCAATAAAATCAAAAGAAAAGAAGTACACACACACACACACAATCAGCTGTACTATAACCACCAACATCCACAAAAACAACAAGAACAAAATAACAGGAACAATTATTGGATATTGAAGGAACAATTATTGGATATTGCTATCTCTGAATATCAATAGATTCATTTCCCAAAAAGACAAAAGACTAACACAATGATTATGAAAACAATATCCATCTTTATGCTGTATCCATAATAAAAGCCCATTGCCAACATCAACTTAAGTGGAGAGAAACTCAGAGCAATTCTATTAAAATCAGGAACAAGGCAAGTTTGTCCACTCTCTCCATTCAAGTCTTTGCTAGAGCAATAAGACAACTGAAGGAGATCAAGAGGATAGATATTGGGAAGGAAATATCTTTATTTATAGATGATAAGATAGCATATATAAGTGACCCTAAAAATTTTACTGGAAAACTCCTTCAGATGATAAATGCATTCAGCAAAGTAGCTGGATATAAAATTAGCTTAAAAAATTAGTAGCCTTCCTACACATAAATGAAAAATAGACTAAGAAAGAAAGAAATCAGGGAAGCAGCACCTTTCAAAATAGCCTCTAACCAAATAAGAGAAAGACATCTATGATAAAAAAAAACCCTAAGTATTTGAAGGAAGAAAATGAAGAAGATACCAAATGATGGAAAGATCTCCCATGCTCATGGATGGGTGCGATTAGCATAAAAATGATCATCATAATTAAAGCAATCTACAGATTCATTGCAGTCTCCATCAAAATCCTATACATTTCTTCAGAGATTTTGAAAGAACAATTCTCATTTTCATATGGAAAAACAAAAACATCCATGATTTAGCTAAAACAATTCTGAACGATAAAAGAACTGCTGGAGGTCTCAACATTCCTAAGTTTAAGCAGCACTACAAAGCTATAGTAATAAAAACAGCATAGTATTTGAATAAAAATGAACACATTGATCAGTAGAATCAAATTGAAAACCCAGACATAAACACACACACACACACACACACACACACACACACCTATGGATACCTGATTTTTGATAAAGAAGGCAGAAATACACACTGGAAAAAAAAAAGAACCAGCATCTCCAGCAAACAATGCTGATCCAACTGGATGGTTGCACGCAGAGGAAGTGCCAAAAGAGCCATACTAAGGACCTTGCGAAACTCAGCTCCAAATAGATCAATGATTTCAACATAAAACTGTACACATTGGATTTGATAGAAGAGAAAGTGGACAATAATCTTGAACACATTGACACAAGAGAAGACTTTCTGGACCATCTTAATGTAGACATTAAGAACAATATTTAATAAATAGAAACTGAAAAGCATCTATAAGGCAAAGGACACCATCATAACTACAAAGCCGCAGCCTATAGATTGGGATAAGAATTTTTTTCCAATTCCATATCCAATAGAGTACTAATACTCAAAATATTTAAAGAACTCAAGAACCAAGATATCAAAAACCAAATAATTCAATTAAAACATGGCATACAGCTGTAAATAGAAAATTCGCAAATAGAAAACTTAAATGGCCGAGAAACACTTAAAGAAGTGTTCAACATCCTTAACCGTCAGGGAAATGCAAATCAAAACTACTTTGAGATTCTACCTTATACATGTCAGAGTAGCTAAGATCAATAACACAAGTGAAAGCCCAAGCTGATGAGGGTTTGGAGCAAGGTGAGCATTCATCCATTGCTCAGGGGAATGCAAATTTGTACATCCACTTTGGAAATCAGTGTGGTGATTCCTCAGAAAGAAGGTAATTATGAGAGCAGTGAACCCCCAGACCCTGAATTTCTTGTAAACAACTTGTTTTCCCCTGATCTGAGTGCCTACAGCTGCTCTGAGCATGAGACCCTCAGGAGTTTCCGATGGCACGGGAATGGTTTCTGGTGTGTTTGGCAGGGGTGTGGCTATCCCTATATAAGCTATCCCTGGACACAATAAAGGGGGCATTCTTAGGGCATTCCTGTTTCAAAGATGACCCGTGTCTCTGTCTGTGTGTCTTTGTGTGTTCCAATCTCCAACCCCTTGCCCGGTTAACAAAGTGTATGGTGGCATATAGAGCGCAGACAGGCATTGTGCGCCACAGGTAATTAGTCTACCTCAAGATCCAGCTATACCACTTTTGGGCATATAACCAAAAGACACTTCATCCTACCACAAAGACACACACTCAACCATGTTCATCGCTGTTTCGTTCTTAATAGAAAGGAACTGGAAACAACCTATATGTCTGTCAACAAAAGATTGGATGACAAAAATGTGGTATGTTTACACAGTGGTGTATTACTCAGTTCTAAAAAGAATGACATTATGAAATATGCAGGCAAACGGATGGAACTAGAAAAAATCATCCTGAGTGAGGTAACGCAGACACAGAAAAACAATTATGGTATGTTTTAACTTATAAATGAATATAATTATTAAACAATACAATATGAAGACCCAGAGAGGTTATAGAGGAAGACACTAGGAGGGACACATAGATATCCCTAGGAGGGAGAACTAGAATAGATTTTATCGGTACACTGAGGCTGGGGAGGACATTAATGGTAAGATCAGGAAGAGAAGAAAATGGGAGATGGGGTTGAGGGATCGAATGTGGTGAGAAAAACTAGATTTGAGGAGCTTTTGAAGGGTGGTATGGAAATCGAGTGCAGTGGAAATTTCCTAAAATTATATGAAGGTAATCCTGATGAAGTCTCCAAACAATGAAGGAGGCAGAGTCCCAGTTGGCCATCTCTTGTCATCACAGCCAGCCATTACACAGAAAGAGAGAACTTGAGACGTATAGCTCTAAATGGAATATCTCCATCAAATTTCACCCTCAATACTCGGGGAAACTTGTGGAAGAAGAGGTAGAAAGAGTGTAAGAGTCAGAGGTGACAGGGCAATGCCATGAGAACAAGATCCTCCAAATCAGCTGAGCAAAGCTCCGACGAACTCACAGAGACTGAAGCAACAAGCTGAAGGTCTGCACCGGTCTCAACCAGGTCCTCTGCATGCATATTACAGCTTCCATGTTAGTACTTTTATGGGACTCCTGAGTGTGTGAACAAATAAGTCTCTGAGATCCCCTCCAGAGTCAAGACTTTTGCCAACCCTAAAATGGGTCCCTTCACCAA
>LOEQ01004297.1:57190-67495 GCA_001685075.1 Bramus lutescens
TCTTTATTAACCAATGAAAGTAACACATAGGCAGATGACCCTCCTACATCATGGTCCAAAATTTTCTGTTCCAATTTTAAGAAATTCTACTTTAGCAAAGAAAAAACATTTGTATATGTGAATGTGTGTGAATGCAGTCTACATGGATATATTTTATATGCACATTTAGTGCAGAGGCCAGAAAAAAAGTGATCTCCCCTATCACTCTCTGCATTTTTCCTTTGAGGCAAAGGCTCTCTATAAGCTGAGAGATGGTGTTTTGTCAGCTAGACTGGTGTAGGAGTTCCTTCTGTTTGTGTGCTGCTTTCATTGGTTAATGAATAAAGAAACTGCCTTGGCTTAGTTGATAGGACAGAAATTAGGTAAGCAGAGAAGAAAGAACTGAAAGTTTGGAGGAAGAAAGCAGAGTCAAGGAGAAGCCATGGATCCTCGGCCTGAGATGGATGCTAGTTAGAATCTTGCCAGTATGCCACAGCCGTGTGGTGATATATAGATTAATAGAAATGGGTTAAATTAAAATGTAAGAATTAGCCAATAAGAAACTAGAGCTAATGGGCTCAAAGAATGTGCCTAAAACAGGCTTGAACAAAGCCACAACAGAAGCCGCAGCCAGCATTGACAGGGAATACATAACTATCAGAAGAATTTTGCCTGTAGACTTACTTAATTTTCCCAATATTAAAGCGCAACAATGTCATTATCTTCATTTTAAGATAAGAAGCAGAATCATAGAAAATTAGAGGCAACTTCAAAACTATAGCCTTAGTTATAGAAAACCTCTCAAATGTGCACATACACACAGATAAAAATATAAATGTGCATATACAAATATTTGATACCATGTTGTATAAACATAGGTAAAGAAAGACACATTTGATTTATAGCATATAAGAAACTTATTCTACTGGATCACTGTATTAGCATCTAAACTTTATGGGTTCTAAATAGTATAGTAATATATACATATTATAGTAATGATGCTGCTATTAATATATGTATATTTTGATTTAAGTACATCATTATATTATACAGAGTAAACATTCCTTTGACACACAAGGACCATGAAAAAGCTAATATATAGCACTCATGCACTGTGGTGACTTGAATAAGAATGACCGCCCATAAGGTCATATATTTGAATACTTAGTCATCAGGGAGTGGCCCTTCTTAGAAGGATTAGGAGGTGTGGCCTTATTGGAGGAAGTATATCACTGAGGGGTGGGAGTGTGCTTTGAGGAATCACAAGCCCAAGTCAGGCTCAGTGATTCTCTCTTATCCTGATGCCTGTGAATCTGGATACAGAATTATTAGCTCCTTCTCTAGCACCATGACTGCCTGCATGCCACCATACTCCCCATCATGGAGACAATGGACTAAACACGCAATAGAACACTGACTAAAACAGGCACTATATATTTACTGGGCTATTTTTTCTGGTGTATTTTTTGGATGTCTGAATCAAATTACTTTTCTGCATTCTAATTGTGCTTATGCCTGAATTTTTTTTCTTATCAAATATCAAACATTATCCAAATTTATGAATTTCCTAAAATTAATTTGGGTATTCATTGAAGTTGTGAGGATGTGTTTTGAAACAAGAGATACCTAAATTCATATTTTATAAATGAGAAAACACAGTGGCAGATTATCTTTTCTAAAATTTCTTTCTCACATAAAGACATTTCTGCAGCTCATCTTTCCTTCTTTTTACTAATGAGTTTTCTATGCCTTGCTGACTTTGAAAAACTTAAAATTGCATCAAACACAACACAGCTCACATTTCTTGAGCTTTTATCCTGAAATGTGGATGTGTGGCACTTTAAACACATAGAGTACTTGTGAACAACTGAGAGCTTATAAGGCTGTTGAAAATAAAGCCTTTTAATGAAAATGAGTTGGGCAAGAGATAACTGCCAGTCACCCACCATATTGACTTCAGCGTAACATTGATTGTTGGAGTGATAATTGCCAAGTCCATGTGTCTGGAACTCTAGATTCACAAAGGTCTCTTGGGTATCAAAGGATACTGACTGACATGGGAGTTAGGATCCATATTTTAGGAAGTAATTTCTTAGATGATTATATCTGGGAGGTAGCTTTGAAATTTTTCACTTTATGAAAGATATTAACAAAATCAAGAGACAATGGAAATCAATAAAACTTCATCAAAATGTGCAGGGAGGGCTGAGTCAATGGCACAGTGGCTAGGAGTACTTCCTGTTTGTAGAGGACCTGGGATGGGTGCAGCATAATTAATAAAAACCCAGAGACAGATATTGGGGTTCAACCTGAAGGTTAGAAAAGCAAAACAGCCAGTCACTGGCTCCTACCTTGACCTCAGTCTGAAATGGCAATTCTGCCTCCAAGAATTTCAGAATGAGACTGTGTCTAAGAGCTGTCTCCTCTCATTTTATATTCCTCTCTAGGGCTGGGATTAAAGGCATGCACCACTACCACCCAGTGTCTATGGCAAACCAGTGTGGCTACTGGGATTAAAACTGTGTGTCACCACTACCTAGTCTGTAAGGATGACTAGTGGGGCTCTTTTACTCTCTGATCTTCAGGCAAGCTTTATTTATTAAAGTACAAATGAAATATCACTACAGATGGGTTCTGCTGGGATTTCCACAGCCACCATAAGTCCAGTTCCAGGGGATCCAGTGCTTTCTTCTGACCTCTGGGGCATGGGGCACACAAGTAGATGTGCACACACACACACACAGGCAAAACACTTGATGATACCCCCGTAGGCTAACACTGTGGGACTCTACAACTTCATTTATGCCAGAGAAGTACTTAATCCTAACTTTCAAAATTTTCTGACACCCTTGATTCATAAAATGTTATAATTGATCGGAGTAACTGCTTGTTACTTATAAATGAAGTCGGTTTCATTTTTAGACTTACCCAGAAGGTGGATATCAATGGGCTTTCTGGATTGAGCCTACATGTAAGTGTTCAGTTTCTGAACTGAAATTACTTCACTGCCATTGACAAGAATGCTGATATTTTTAAACGTTTGATTAAACAGTTAATTAAAATCTCAGTGAGGACTTAGTCAATAAAAATACAAGCCTCAAGAAACCTAGTTAACATTCAACACTAGATATACAGTTTTACAAGCTCAGGGCAGATTAGATATTAAATGATGTTATGGTTTGACTAGCAATGACCTCAATATTATGTGCTAAACAATTGCTCCCTAGTTTGTGGTGCTTTTTTAGGAGGTTCTGGAGACATTAGAGCCTGTTGGAGGAAGCAGGAGAGTGAGGACCTGTCTTGAAGGTTGTACCTGGTCCTGGCCTCTTTCTTTTTTCTCTATTCCTTGTCTGCTGTGAGATCAATTCCTTCACTGTACACCCTTGCTTTTATGATGTTTTGCCCAAGCATATAGGTCCTAACAACTTTTTGAACTGAAACCTTTGAAACCCTGAGCCCAAAGAAATAATTTCTCTCTTAGGTGGTTTCTGGAAAGTATTTTATCATAGTGAAAAGAAATATAATGAACACAGGTGGTTTTGCCTATAATTTAAATTTGCTTTACTCAGCTTTATCAATACAATTATTGATAGATACATTAACAGATTGATATCCCAAGAGAGCATGTTTATGGTGAGGCTCTAATAAAATACAAAACAGAACCACTGAAAATCTTATAGTGTTCTTTCATCCTGAAGTGTTTTGACACATTTTCATCTGATGGGCATGACATGTGAGAATGACTTTAGTATGGAAAAAGTACCTGGGAAATAAATGCCCAAATATCTGATTTCTTACTGTTCTGGGTGGCTCAGCGCACACTTAATAATAAAATGGGGCTTTTTCTGAACATTCCTCCGGTTTTATTTCCAATAACAATCTCCTGATGCACCTGCCATGGATTTACAGCCAAGAGACTGTCCTTTTGCATAGAGTGTAGATGAGTAATGTGTCTCTGTTTGTGGCCATCAGATCTGAGCTTCTGAAGAAGTTGATCAAGATTTTCTCAGAATTAGGAACTATAATACATTTTGATATTAACTTTTGGAGTTGAGAATTATCTATTTCTATATGAGAGGAGGATAATTTACAAAAACTACTAATCATTCTTTTAGTTAATATTTCACCCTTTAATTTCTTGCTTATACTATGAGGAGAATTAGAAGAAAAATTACTTTTAGGAAAAGCATTTATTTCTTTGTATAATAAAAAATTAATACAAGTTCATATTCATTATATTTTAAAACATTAACATATTTGCTTTGCACACTGAACTTCACAAGTTTTATTTCAGAGACATGAATATATATGAATGACAGAATCATTTACATAGAAGTAATATGCAATATAAGAAAGAGCTCATTCTTCTAGATTTTCTGCAGTAATTTTAAATAGAGACAAAACACTACATTAAATTGTAGTAAGGAGGCTGCTCGTTGGTTCCCAGCTGCTTAGCCCTGAAATAATCACACAGAAACTGTATTATTTAAATCACTGCTTGGCCCATTAGCTCTAGCTTCTTATTGGCTCTTACATCTTAATTTAATCAATCTCCATTAATCTGTGCATCATCACAAGGTTGTGGCCTACCAGCAAAGTTTCAGCACATCTGTCTCTGGTGGTGGCTCCATGGTTCCTCTTTAATTCCACCTTCCTCCTCCCATGCTATAGGCCAAGCCAGTTTCATTATCCAGAGCAATACATAGACAGAAGGACCTCCCACACCATTAAATGAGCATATATTCCAGGTAGTGGTGGCATACACCTTTAATTCCTGCACTTGGGAAGCAGAGGCTGGCAGATCTCTCTGAGTTCAAGCCTAGCCTTATCTACAAGAGCAAGTTCCAGGTTCCAGGACAGACTTCAAAGCCACAGGGAAACCTTGTTTTGAAAAATAAAAACCAAACAACAACAACAACAACAAAAGAACACACCTATCTAATGGAGGTAGGAGAGCATACTTCACAAGTAGCAATGTGAACTAGGGAGAGTGTTGGGAGCAGTGAACCCCCAGATCCTGAATTTCTTGTAAACAACTTGTATTCCTCTGCTCTGAGACAGCCTGCAGCTGCTCTGAGCACGATGTCAGGAAAGTGGTTTCTGGTGGATTTGGCTGGGCTTGGCTATCAGTTAAGGATCCATATATAAGAGGCTCTGGTACACAACAAAGGGGGCATTCTTGGGGCATTCCTGTTTCAAGGATGATTCGTGTTTCTGTCTGTGTGTCTTTGTGTGTTTTAATCTCCCCTTTCCTGGTTCACAAACTGTATGGCAGTGCATAGAGCGTAGATATGGTGTGTCACAGGAGAGCTGGTTAACTAAACTGAAGAAGGGAATCAATTCTTTAGATGAATTAGCAATCAAGATTATACTTGCGAGACAAAGCTGAGCCACATGAATCCAACTGACCCTATGGTATAGGAAGCACCAAAGCCAATTGTATATTTATGGTCTAAGGCTTAACCCCACAGGTAGAATTAGCAGAAGTCACTGCAGAGGAGAATTGTAGTTGGCGATTGCTTGTTCATTTCCCGGCCACTCAGGCCTGAATAATAACACAGAAATTATATTAATTACAACACTACTTAGCCAATTACTTAGATTCTTATTAAATAACTCTTACATCTTAAATTAGCCCATTCCTATTATTTTATATTTTACCATGAAGCTTGTGGCTTATTGGTAAGATTCTGAGGCCTCTGTCTCCTTTGGCAGCTACGTGGCATCTCCCTGACTCCGCCCTCTTTTCTCCTCTATCACTGCTTGAAATCCATGCCTTGCTCTATTCACAGCATACAGAGGGGAATCCCACATCAAAGAACGAAAACAGAAGGGAGACATTTAACCTGGATACTGCCTATTTGTAGATGAGGAATGTGATCAGCCTTGATAGGAAAAAGTAACAGTCTCTAGATTACCAGAAAACTGACTATTCATGCTGCAGTTTATTTTTCCTTAATATGTTTTGATTAATTATCTGTTTGTTGTTGACAATCTACTAGGGTCTTCTATGTGGCATCTCTATAGAAGGAGTTGCAACTTTCATTCTTTTTTTCCCCCCAAACTATCATTTGTAAATGGATTGACTGTTGTTGATACTGATTTGTTTGCTGGGAGGGTTTTAATTTGCTTTGACAGTAGTCAAGGTGTTGAATGTTTTCTTGGTAGTTTATGATTTTTTTTCTGATTTTTTTATTAAGGAGTTCTTTGTTCCACATTCTGAAATATTTTCTTTGTTATTAAAAGTTTGTTTTACTTTTCATTTATGTGTATGAATGTGTATCTGTACTGATATGTCACATGTTTGGGAGTGCCTGCAGAGGTATCTTAGGGTTTCCATTGCTGCAATGAAACACCATGATCAAAAAACAAGTTTGAGAGGAAAGGATTTATTTGACTCTCATTTACACATTGCTGATTTATCACCAAGGAAATTAGGATAGGAACTCAAGCAGGGCAGGAACCTGGAGGCAGGAGATTATGCAGAGGTAATGGAGGGATTCTACTTATTGTCTTGCTCTGCCTGCTTTCTTTAGAACCTAGGATCACCTGCCCAAGGATGGTACCACCCATAAGGTGATATGTGAAGTTCTTCTGTATATGTGTTGCTCTTATTGGTTAATGAATAAAAAAGCTGCTTTCAGCCAATGGCTTTATGGCTTAACAGAAAGTAGCCAGGCTGAAAAAGCTATGTAGAGAGAGTAGGTGGAGTCAAAAAGAAGCCACGTAGCTGCTGGCCAAGAGAGATGGCTCTGCTGGAGCCCGGTGAAGCTGAAACTTTGCCAGTAGGCCACAACCTTGTGGTGATGCACAGATTAATGGAGATAGGTTAGTTTAGGATATAAGAGCTAATAAGAATCTACAGCTAATAGGCTAAGCAGTGATTGATTTAATTAATACAGTTTCTGTGATTATTTCAGTTCTAAGAGGCCAGGAATGAACAAGCAGCCTCTGCCAACAAATTTATGCCCAGGGAAGGTGATATGGGATTCCCCACTGTATGTTTTGAATATGCTTTATTGCCATTGGTTAATAAAGAAGCTGCTTTATTTACTTAACCCAGTAAAGCTAAGCAGAAAAACTAAACTTAATGGTGAGAGAAAGAAGGTAGAGTCAATGAGAAGCTATGTAGCTGCTTGTAGGAGACAGATGCGCCGGAACCTCTGGTAAGTCATAGGCACATGGCAATACACAGATAAATAGAAATGTGTTAATTTAAGATATAAGAGTTAGGCAGAAATATGCTTAAGCTATTGGCCAAACAGTATTGCAGTTAATATGGTTTCTGTGTGATTTTTTTCGAGTCTGAGTGGCCAGGAATGCAAGAACAGCCTCTGCCAACTATAATCGGCTAGGTCCTCTGCCACTGAGAAAATGCCTTACAGCTGGTTCTCATGGAGGCATTTTCTCAACTGAGGCTCCTTCCTCTCTGGTAATTCTCTCTTGTGTCAAATTCTCTCTTGTGTCTTTATACAAAACAAGAGATGACAGGGACATCAAATCTTCTGGAGCTGGAGTCACAGTCCGTTGTGAGCTACTATGTGGGTCCTGAGAACCAAACCTGGATCTTCTGAAAGAGCAGCAAGCGCTCTTAACCCTTGAGCCCTCTGTTCAGTCCCTGTGCAGATTTTCTATAGCTTGAATACTTTCCTATAACATTTGTTTAAGTTGAGTTTTACTGCAGTTGACTGTGTACTTGCAAGCATGTGTATATTTCCAGAGGAAGTTCTACTTTCACAAGAGCCATCCCATAACATTTTGTTCACCAGCCAGTTATTGGCAAAGGGAATGCTATTCTCTTATTTGCTCTGTGGGGTTGGCCTAGTCCTCTGAGATCAAAATAATTTTAATAGTAATTGATTCGCCAACAATATTGACTATCACAAGCAGGTATTTCCTCTTTATCAGACACTGTATTGGGAATTATATACATTTAAACTCTTGTAATCTTCAACTTCACAAGACACTGCTATTACTGCCCCTATTTTCAGATGATAGAATTAGATTTCTGTAAACAGAAGAAAAATGGGGAAAATTGTTGCAAATAAACCAGCAACAGTGCCTGCCATGACATGCTGCATACTTGATAGAATAAAATAAGTGTGCAATTATACTATCTGTATTTGTCCAATAAATTTATTTAAAGCTGTTCACAGTGAAGTTATAGATAATGATCTCACTCTATTAGAGATAGAAAGAGCGAAGGAAGATAAGAGAGTTTTCAAATTAAGCAATATCTTAATTTTTAGAGTGCATGCCTATATAGATCATGGTTTAAGTAAATTACTAAGTATTTATATATCCAAGGATATATTTTTAGATAAATCAAATTTGAGGAGAAGGACAAATAGGAAGTTCAGACACTTTTTCTGTGCACAGCAGGTCTGAATATAATAACAAGCAAATGAGATAAGGTTGCTTTTTACGTCAAGTAAAAATATCCCATTGCAGCCTATGAAAATGTCATGTACATACTTGATCAAAATTTGAAGATTCCATTCACTTTTCCATAAGGGTTTTCACTAAGATGGACGATTAACTGTCATCATAACAGGTGTTTGATTCCTACTTGAGAATATTAAAAATAGATCTACCTATTGTGAAACCCATCACTTTTCATCTTAGTTACTTTGAAGTATTTAGCAATATCTGAAAAACTGACTTGCAATAGTTTCAATTTACATTATGATTCAGTGAACAGAACCCTAGCACTCGACTTTGAAATACACTCTGATATGACTTCCCAGTGAGGATTCTGAGCTAAAAATGTCTTTAGTGAATACCGGCTCATGGATAAGTGGTTCTCAACCTTTCTAATGCTGGAACTCTTTAATACAGCTCCTCATGTCGTGGTGACCCCCAACCATAAAATTATTTTCATTGTTATTTCATAACTGTAATTTTTCTACTTTTATGAATCATAACGTAAATATTTTTGGAGATAGAGGTTTGTTGAAAGTGGTAATAACCCACAGTTTGGGAACTATTGCTATGGATAGTTCTACATTTTATGACTTCTTTTTATGACACTTTTATGATTTCTTAATTCTAGATAATACAACTCTACCCCCTCCATCCATCTGTGTGTGTGTGTGTGTTTCTTTGGCTCTTTATTGCTCTATAGCTCTCTCTGTATCTACCTCTCTACCATTCCCTCTTTTTCTCTTGTCTCACTTTTCCCATCTTGCTTATCTGTTTCTCTGCACAGAGATTCACATATTCACACACACACACACACGCAAACAAACACACGTACACATTTACAAATGACATAGTTCTTTCACTTTCACATGTCTGTAGTCTTTATAAGCATGCCTTGAAAATTAAATGAGTCCTCTGTTAACATTCGTGCCTCTGTGTTTCTCATTGTACTACCTTTGCCTACTGTCCTCTTCAGAGCCATAGCAGTCCGTCGGTCATCATATCAGAGGACTTTCAAAGAAAAGTCCTTCTTATGAAATAAGATGAGCTTTCAGTGAGACTTTGAGAGCTTTTTTTGAATCAGAATCAAGAGCTGACCCCTGAGGACCAAGAGGCTTGATGCGCTTCGCTTCCAGTAGCACACTCAGGCAGCGCTCCAGATCTCTGTCAAGGGCAGAAATGGCCTAAGCACAGCTGCCTTAGAAGCAGAACTACCGCATTCGGGCATGAGCTTGGGGGCTTCCAAAGGGAACTCTTCAATACAGAGTCAGGCATTCTCCCTGTGGCAGGACGATCATCAGCGGTCAGAGAGCAACCAGGGAGGGTCAGAGAATGGGCCATGGAGGGAAGAGAGCTATCCTTTCCCCTAATTTTCTTTCCATTCCCCTGCACCATTCTAGCATGGAAGAAGTAAACCTGGGAGCCTTCTAGGCATCAGGTCGCTTTGCTGGAAGCTGTTCAAATGTGAGGGAGAGTAAGGGCAGGTGAAGGGAGGACCCGCAGCTTCGGTTGCCGGTCCAGAAGGTAGGCATGCTGAGAGAGAAGGGCCTCTTGGCTTTAGCAGCCAGGAGTCTTAGTAACGAAAGGACAGATGCTATGGCACACTTAGTAAACTGTGGACTGTGCTCTTAAATACGAGGTATTCACATTTCAATATGAGCTGCTTATTGTTCCTATGAGCACTTAATTCTATAGAGAAACGTAAAAGTTTGAAAGAAGAATTATAGTTTTAATTGTCCGTTGGTACAAAACCCAGAGCTCTCACCTCAAAGGGAGTAAGAGAGTTTATTCTATAAATGAGTATTCTACAGCCCAGTAACACAAATTCTGAATACCCCAAGTACTGTCCTCCAATGTGGTAACAGGTTTATAAAATACATCTCTCTCTCTCTCTCTCTCTCTCTC
>LOEQ01004297.1:94645-114003 GCA_001685075.1 Bramus lutescens
TGTGGCTATAAGATGGGACCAGTTGAGGTACCCTCTCCACAGATGCTCAATTAAAGTACTTCTAAAAAGTTGTAGCTTGAAAGTCCTAACTTAGAGATGGTCCCATGTAGCAGTGTGGCATGTTTGAGAAAATAGTAGCAATAAAGCTTAAAATGCCATTCTAATTCAAGCAAGGACCACACATAGCTTTACTTTAAATTTGTTGTTTGTGATTATTTTCCCTAAAAATGAGCTGTCCTTGCATATTGACACTTTCAGAACTCCTCACTCATCTTACATCAGTTTGAAGAAAAATGTGTGATCAACTAATGTAGAACTGAGATAGTATCAGAGGGTATCCCAAATGTCACTATAACAGATTGGAGTATAAGGAAAGATTCACATATATTAAGCAAAAGAGCCATTTACACAGCAAAAAGTGTCAGTGAAAGCTAAGGAGACTAAAAAGTCAATTCCATTACCAACAAGTCACAGCACCAACACTAAAAAATTATGTAAGTGTGGCATTTTCTGAAGGTATTTTAAAAATGATAAGTCAAAATCCATTTAATAATGTCTTATGGTACCTTGTAGTCTCCAAGAGAAGGTGATGGATGTATGTGGTATTAGTTTTAATTTTTTAATTTTTATTATTCTTGTTTGTGTGTGTGAATGCACATGAGCATGTGTGCATGTGGCTGCCTGTGCCATGTGCAAGTCAGAGAACAATTTTCTGTAGTCATTTCTGTCCTCCTACTTTCTGGATCTCAGGAATGGAATGGAACTCAGGTCATTAAGTTTGTGCGGCTCCTGATCTTACCTTCCGAGTCCTTGCAACAGCTATATTGTGAATATTCTTTATATTGACATTTCTTTACAGCAGATATTTAAAGATGTATTCAACGAGTTCCTGTTACAAACACCTGATGAGGAAATTCAATTGGATTTTACAATTCTAACCAGTGGTACTTGTAAAGTGTGCCTATTTACACTTTAAAACTGACATTTTCTTAATGCAATCTTTATGTTTGATGTACAGAATTCAGAGGGTTGGGAGAATGTTCACAGAGAACATACTAAGAATTTTTTTCTCCTTCTATACTGGGGATGAACCCTGGGCCTTGTGCATGTCAAGCAAGTGCACCCCACCAATTACGTGATATTCTCAGGCCTCTTGCGTTTTGAAGCAGGGACTGGCTGTATCCTTCCAAATGGCTTTGTGTTCTATTGAAAGTGTAATCCTCCTGCTTTAGCAGAGACTTTAGGTGGATGCCACCAAATCTATCAAGGACACACACATTTTTTAGTGTTGCTTTCTACCTACCTCTTGGTTCATGTTTACTGGGAAATTCTGTGTAGCATCTGCGATCGAAATGAGGTGGGATTAAAATAGCTCAATAAATACATTGTGAATAAAGATCATTTTTTGATAGAATGCTAGTCAACATTATAGACTGAGACATAAAGGAAATGGAGGTACGGTGATTACAAGTACATCTGGGATACAGATCTATCACAAGATGCTTCTGTGATAAATTAAAGTCCAAAGCACTAAAATCAAGTATGGAATAGTCTCTGGGGTACGTGAGGGTGTGGGGGCAGGTCAGAGTGTGTCTAAAAAGCCTTATACACCATTGATGGTCATTGGATTGTTTTTGGTTGTAGTTGTTGATAACCTTATTAGAAAATTTGTCTATTTTCTCTTTAGGTCATTCAGCTTACAGCATTTTTCTTGTCAGTCTTCTAATTGGAACAGATGGTTTGTTTGGAGGCACACTGTCTGAATTTCATTTTGTTTTTAATTTGACTCATGAAGCATGTCATATCCTGTCTTTGTCAGCAGCCTTAAATTTTCTTTCATATTTCCACACCAGAAAAAACATTTGGCCCCTGTCTTAGTATATCACATCTACAAATGAATGTTCTCTTTAAGACTCTAATTGCCAAAACTCACTTAGGAACTTCAATTATTTTACTTCTAAGAAATAATGCCCGTGGTCTATTAATCTTTGGGTTACTATGTAGAACTCCGTTAGAGATAATTGATGAAAGAATAAGTAGTTCTTGTCACCTCAAATAGTGACATCAGTTATTATGTATGTATTAAACATAACATATTGACAGTTATTGAAGATGATTTTAGAGGCCTGTCTTTTAATGCTCAATGAGTCAAATTTCTGGTGTTGGCTTGACCAGATAAAACATTAACAAAACATAACCAAGGTTATTGCTTAAAAATAAAATAAAATCTTAGCCACAACTTGTTTTCAAATTGATGTCCACCACCTTCATCATCTTTATGGGTACCTGCAGTAAATCCACTGGTATGTGTGTAGGGTTGACTCTGCTTTCTCCTTATGTTTTGCATTTATGAGTTGCCACACTTAATAGACTTGGAAATTATTATTATCCAAAGAAAATTAGATAAGAGAATTCAAAATTGAAATTAATCTTTAGTTTTTATCTGGTCACACTTTATTTCTGGCACAATCTTGTTAATCATGGTCATGATTTCAACAAATAAAAGTATTACAAAAAGTGCAATAAAGATTGAGTGTCAGTTCCCAATACTTATGTTACTAAATAAATAAGAAATGGATCTAGAACAGCAACTTTTTGGAGCTAATATTTTCATTGGTAACTAAAATATATTATTGTCTAGTAATATATTAGACAAATATTCATTTAATTTACAACTAATGTAAATGATAAATTTGTTCTGTAGACCATATTTTTCTGAAAAATTGAAATTAATTCTAACACACATAATTATATTAATGACAGTTACAAGGATATATATATATATTTAAGTAAAAATGAATGCCGAAGATTGTTCTACATCTATTTATGATATATATGATAGTATTTATGTGTTCTTTCATCTATTTATAGAGAATCTTAACATTTTAATTAAGTTAACACAGTTCAGATACACTTACATATCATCTATTCTGTAATGTTCCCAATATCTAAATTATAGAAGTAAACTAGGTCTCCAAAAGAAATGGTAGAATGGTTAGAGAAATTGTGTACACACACGCACACACACACACACACATACACATTCATATACACACATATATCTGTGTGGAACTTTTTCTTAACTATATAAATGAAGTTACATTTTTTGACAAAAAAGTAGCAGGTGAAGATTGTCAAATTCAGCAAAGCAAGCCAGTCTCAGAAAGACAATGCCATATTTGTTCCCATTTGTCATTCTAGATTTTATGCATGTACTTAAAATCATGTATGTATGTATGACGTGAAAATTGAAGTGAAAAGGAGCAGAGAGGGACTGGTAAGAATAAGTGAGGAATATAGGTTAAGGGATGTCAGAGGATGTAGTAGATGTACTTTACATATATTTGAATATTTTAATTAAAAAAAGAAAAAATAGTGGTGAATTGTACTTAGAGCAATATAAATACTTCTACCAAAGAAGATATTCAAAAAGAAATGCAGAGAGGGGTAGCTGAGTGGGTTTCTGTGAGAATAGAGCGATATCTCATCCCTGTGTGTGGAAGAAAGTGGTTTATCTTATTGGACAATTCAGGGATGCCTCACCATGTTCAAGTATATCCATGTCAAGAAGCTTAGCATACATCTATATGGCATATTTGTGTATGAATGTATGGCACCTGCATGTGTGGATGCATGCTCATCTGTGCATGTGGGTACTTTGGCGCATGTGTGCATGGTGTTGTGTGGAGTCCCAAAGCTGATGTCACACGTCTTCTTTGGTTGTTCTTCACCTTAGTTGTGGAGTCTCATGCCTTAGTCATCAATCATTGGGAGCACAGTTGATCCCAGAGCTCAGAAAATGGCTATTCTAACAACTAGGCAGCTTGCTTGCTTTAGGAATTCCTCACTTCTGCTTTGTGAGGTCAAGCATTGCAGGTTGTCCCCACAGCTATCTGGCTTTTCGTGGGGTTCTGGAGATCAAACTCATCCTCTTTGTCATCTTCTTAGCCCAGCTTCACACTGTGACACAGCTCAGCCATTAACTATTCCACTTCTGAGATTATTTTAGCTAAATTAACAAAACATGATTTATTTGAAATAAAAGATGTTTTGCACAGAGTCAAAGAGGTCCTTGTGCTTTTTCAGACATAGAAAAATTTAGAAATCAGTACATATCCAGGAGTCTAAATATTATAAACCGAGGGACTCAGGCTCCATAGCCCATGTAATTCAGTGTTTAAGAGCAAAATCTTGGGAACAGGGGCTTCAAGTTGGTTGAATCACAGGTACTCTCCCACCCCTTAGAGGGAAGGAGACAGGGCGCTTGAATTACATCATTCCTCAATGACAAGTTTTACTACATGAGCATACAGTGTGGGAGGTCCCACGTGGGTCAAGATATACTTAGAAATCCGTAGATGGAGCAAGAACAAGAGTGTAGACAATTAGTCATCTTTTCCCTACAGCAGAAGACTGCAGCTTCGTTCTTAAAGAACTTTTCAGATTTATTTTGTAGTTGGAAAACAAAGATGCAACGGTATGAACTGAGAAGCTATTCTTCAAGGAAGTCAGTAAAGGAACAAACATATTTAGAAGTCCGTAAAAAAAAAGTGATCAGTCTTCAGGTTGAAGGCCCAACCCTGTGTTTTTGTAGCAGGCAGGGTTCCAAAGGATTATATCCTTCTCTGGTGTGACTTCACTCCATCCTGTTTCCATGGTGCTCGCGCCCACTCGGCAGCCGTCCATCACCTTGTCAGGGCAGCACTCCACAATATTTTTCACATTTTCTGCCTCATACATCAAACTATAGAATTTTATCCATAAGGCAGAGCTGTCACTCTGTAAAATTTTTAGCAATGTTCTCATTTTTATCTGACATCTAGAAATACCTAAAGTAATAAAAAATCATTTTTACCTCCTATTTGCTTTGGTTTTCATTCTGTCCCTGTCAGTCTGTACGCAGCACAGCAGGGGAAGATTTATATAGGATCATTTGGCTGCTCCAAAACCAGACTTCATCTTAGCTATTTCTCCACTACAGAATTTCATACAAAAACATAAATCCTGTGCTTACGAATATATGCACTTTCTTTGGAAACTTTACTTTTTGCCATAAACACTTTTGTTAGAAAGTCTATCTCTCTATCACCTATCATCTATCTGTCTGTCTATCTATCTATCTATCTATCTATCTATCTATCTATGCATGTATCTATCTATCCATCCATCCTCTTCCTCATTATCATCATCAAATTATATGTACATAAAGTTATTTCACAGACTGAAGAAAGAATAAATTCGTTTCTTCAAGGAAGTAGCTATGTATGGCAAGTGACCAGACCATTTGGAAATTAGGCTCAGTTTTAATTCATGATAGTCTTCACTATTAAGAGAGTTGTGAGCTATGATTTTACTAAACAGCGGCTTTTCATTTCAATTTTGTGAATATTCAGTATTGACATATATCCTTATTTTCATTTTTATAATTTATTTTTAATTATGTGTATACCTTTGTGTAGGTGTGTGCATGAGAATGAAGGTGTTTTCAGAGCCCAGAAAATTTGGCTTTCCTGAAGCTGTCATCACTGGTGTTTCTGAGCTGCCTGATGTGAGTCCTGGGGACTGAACCTGAGTCCTCTCGAAGAACAATTAAAAGTTAACCGTTAAAGATGAGCCTTTAATCACAGAAGCATCTCTCCAGAGCCAGTAGATTATCTTCTTTGCATAGTTTCTTCCCAGAAGCCCTATTTCCCAACATTAGGAAGCTAAGGCATGAGAGGACTAATTGCACATTCTGAGGCAAGGTGGGATATTTGAAGGATGCATGGTGCTTGGTAACACCACAGACTCCAGAACATTGTTGCACGTATCAAACAATCTCTCCTGTCAACTGACATTGCTGTAGTAATAGCAGGACACTGAGGACCTTTATTTAAGAGTTTTTCAATCTTATTTGAAATAGTCAATGAGTAAATACATAATTTGGGAGTCATTACTAAATCCTGGCTGAGAAATCTCCTTTTTCTGCTTGTTGGGAAATGTTTGCTATGGATATTGCAATTAGGGGTACTAGATCTTCTGAAGCAGTTTTAGACATGGCATTGGGTGGTTTGTTTTCCTCGAGGGCTGCTAAAAGATGTAAATGATTACACCTGAACACTCAAGATAGGGTTGGGATGAGGAAGCTACACCGAACCCCGTGAATCTGGTGTCTTCCTAGAACAACACCTTGTCCTGTCACTGTTCTGACTGTAATATAAAACATATTCAAGCCAGCTCATAAACATTGCACGAATGTTTCTGAGTCTTCTTGCCTTGCTTATCCGAGTGTGTGAAAATAGTAATGCCTAAGTCACTGTCACCAATAGCATGTATTTTTAAGTTTTGACCTAGCCTGATCTAGCCTGACCTAGCCTGATCTAGCCTATCTAACAGGTGCAAAACAAGTGTAGCCACCTCTTAATTTTGGTAAAGATAAAATTGGAATGTTCCTCATTTCTAAAATATTTTCAATCATTTGTGTGTTTTATGTTTTAGATACCATATTTAAAAATTATATTGCTATTTATGTGATGGATTTTTTTCTTTAACTAACTGAAATGAAAAACTTAGTTTCAGACCTGAATCTGTAATTTAGATAATGGACCACCAGGTGGCGGTAGTTTCACCACTGCTGAATAGACATTGTTTTCCCTAATAGACAATTGTCAATTGTTTTATTTACAAAAATAGAGTCTTTTTGAAGATAGCTTGATATGATAGAAAATAACAGATTTTCTAACATATTTCTTTTGAAATCTGGTGCTTTGAGCCATATGTGGCTAACGGTCTCAAAAATGGATATTTCCATTGTTGAGAGGATCTTGCAAATGGAATTTCATGTGTTTTTAAACCATAAACTGATTTTTTCCACAGTGAGTTGATGATAGAGAAAATACTTCACGTTTTATGCCTGGAAGAAGAAACTGGTCTTCAGTGACTCCTGAGGTAATGTATTTTTTGTATGACTCTAATAAAAGTTCATCTTTTTTCTTCCTTTGTCAATTTTATCGTGCAGACTAATACCAAATTTCAGTCAGAGTCTAAGTTTAAGCCTCCAGTTTTCGTATCAGGCTCGTGAATGCTCTTATTTCTGTGGTTAGCTGGGCATCTTGTCACTTCCTAAGCAGTGGAATTCACTCAGAAGTATAGAAAGTGGTCCAGCTCTTCATTTTGTGTGTGTGTGTGTGTGTGTGTGTGTGTGTGCTAACTTAGTTACTTCTTGTGTATTCTTGTCTGATGGCAACTAACTCCTAAACTAATGGATATTCTGTGCTTTATGTGTTCTCTATGCTGATGTAAGAGCCCAAGACACATCATAGAAAAATCTCTGATCTATGTAAGAGTCCTTTGGATTTCAGCCTTCCCTGTGATTCAGTCACTGCTTTCGTGGCCAACTTTACTGCTAAATACACAATTCTGAAACCATTCCGAATGGTGAAGTCCCTTCTAGTTTTAATATTATCTGACTTCAGCTTACAAAGAATGTTACTGAAGTCTTACAGATTCAATGTGTTGAGTCTACTTTGATGAAAAAATTTTTAGAACGATTAAACAAATTTGTCTTGATGTGACATTTAACTATGGAACTCTTCAGCTCTTTATTGATACCAAAAAGTCTATATACATGCTGAATGAAGTTTCAATCAAACACAGTGAATGAAGGCAACACCGAATGAGAAAATGCAGGAAATTTTGGAGTTCTATAAAGTCTTTAAAAGAGACAAAATTTGCTTTAACTTACAGCTTTGGAGGTTTCTGTCTGTTCCTCTCAGACTTGTAATGAACCAGCACATCATGGAGACAAAGCAAGTGATGCAGAGTGCTCCTTGCTCTGTGGTGATTGCCAGAAGCCAAAAGGGGGGGAGCTTAAGAGATGAGCACTTAAGACCCCTTCAAGGCCATGCTAAAGGGACCTTCTTTCTCCCTATGGATCTGTCTTCTCAGTCTTCCATGTTTCAACAGTAGTAGCATAGGAAGTAGAACATGCCATTCTTTAACACATGATCCTTTGGTGAACACCTATCCAAAGCAGAGCAGTCCGTCTATACCGGGGATAGTCAGCAGGTTGCCAGCATCCATTTGTACAGTTAGAAAGACTGACAGTAAACCATCTACTCTGTCCAGATTGTGGTCAAATGACAGACACCCCCCAAAAAATCTTGCTATTTAAACATTACAATCTGAAATTTATTTACATTATTATTATTATTTTATCATCTTGTACTATTGGGGAATAAATCTAGGACTTTGTGCATGTTTTTCCATGGAGATACACAGCGTATTAGTTCTTTTTCCACAGTTTTGTTGAAATACCTGACTAAAGGTATTTAAGGGAGAAGAGTTTATTCTGGTTCACAGTTCAAAAAGATCCTTTTTGAGTAGGGAAGGCATGAAAACAATAGCCAGAGGCCAGCTTGTGACAATGCATCACAATCAGGAAGCAGAGAGTGAAGAAAGCTTATACTTAGCTTTTTTCCTTCTTGTGAAGTCCAGGACCCTGGTTCAGGGACTAGTGCTGCCTGCATTTAGGATGAGACACCCAGATGGATTACTCTTTTTCACCATAGACTGGGATGAGAACATTGAACAGTAACCATAATAATAGCCTATCGATCTTAAAGTTTTCTTCACCAAACAAGCTAATTCCCTAATTCTGTCTCCAGCCTCGGTCAATGTGATGCCCAATTCTGATTGTCAACCTGATTGGATCTATAATCAACCAAGAGACATGTCTTTGCCTACATGGTTTTGTAGGTTAGGCTAATCCAGTTGGGAAGAGCCATCCTAACCACTAGCAGTGAGTGTGAGAGAGAAAATGAGCTGGGTACTAGCGTTCTTCTGTCTCTGCTTAATGGCTGTGGACACTCATTGCTAGTCCCTTGCTCCTGCTGCCATGCTTTTCCTGCCTGCTGCCTCGTTTTCACCTCCAAGATGGACTTCCCCTCAAACTGTAATCAAAAACGAGCACTTTCGTTCTCAAGCTGAGTTATCAAGTGTTTTCTCACAGCAACAAGAAAGTAACAAATGCACCAAATTCTCAGGATATCAGGATAATGAAGCCAGTTTCATTGCCAAAATACTGCATAAATGCAAACTATTTCATAAGTGACCCTTAGCCCAGTTTCCAAGAGAGTCCCTGTTCCCTTCTGAAACCTCATGAGCTAGGCTGTCACTGAACATACTTCTTTCAGTTTCTGGTTTCCTTAAGCTTCCAGCAGCATGGTCCACAATTCTCTGCTTGTAACACTTTCCTAGTCTGAGTTCTGAACTCTTCCACATTCCTCTCTAAAACTGCTTGTAAAGACCCCAAACCACTTAGTCATGTTTATCACAGCAAGGGCCCCACTTCTTGGTACCAATGTGTTGTCTTGACTCTCTGATGCACTAAAATACCTGACCAGAGCAGCTTAAGGAATGAGGGGGTTGTTCTTTCTGTGGTTCAAGAGGATTCCACTGTGGGGGGAAAGGCATCCTGGCAGGCAGGGAAGGCACGGCGGCAGGATCAGATGACCTGCTTGTTACATTGCATCTACAATCAAGAAGCACAGAGTGATGGATGTTCATACACATCTAGATTTCTTCTTTTCATCTACTTTTCCATTTTATTTGGTCTAGGACTTCAGCCTACAGAATGATGCTGCCCTTAGGGTGGGTCATAGTCAGTTCAGTTAACCTAATCTTCATAACATCCCGCAGACATACCCAAAGATTTTTATCTAACAGGATTTTTGATTCTTCAAAGTTCATAATGAGTATGAATCACAGACACCTCAGTCCTTGAAATCATTTAAAAATATATTACCTGTTTCCCAGTTTGATTTCTATTGCTATGATAAATACCATGGCGAACTTGAGGAGCAAAAGTCTATTTTTCTCTTCCATGTTAGAGTCCATTATTCAAGAAAAGTCAGGGCAGAAACTCAAAGCAGGAATCTAGAGGCAGGAACTAAAGAAGAACCATGGGGGAGCATTGCTTACTGGCTTACTTACCCATAGCTTGTCCCACTTGCCTTTCTATATGACCAAGGACTACTTGTTCATGAGTGGAAGAGCTAACAGTCGGCTGGGTCCTTCTGCATCAATCATCAATCAAGAAAATGCCCTTACTGCCTTGTCTACAGGCCAACCTGGCAGAGGCATTTTCTCAATCCTGGATGACCTGACCTTGTGTCAAGTTGACAAACAAACAAAAACAAACAAAGAAAACCAATTAACCAGCACAACTTGTTTTGTGAAGATTCAGAGAAAAAGCAAGAACTAATTGTAGTTCTAAGAATGAGTTTCTTAATTTAGACTAGGAAATAAATGTACATGCTTTAAAAAAAAAGCTTACTGAGGGATATGGTCTCTAATAAAGGAGAGCTGAATTCAGGAAATCTAAATAGAATGAAGACAAAAATAGAAAAATAATTAACAAGTTTTTCTTTTTTAGCTTTCAAATATAGATTAATGACAAAGATCAGATTGGAAATGTATGGGGAATCCAATCATGTGTTTGAAGCATAAACTTGAAATAATAGTACAAGACTCAGCAAGAATTTCAAGGAGCAATCTGAATTGATGGAGATGCAGGTGATTGTAGAGGAGGAGAGATGCTAATCCAGTTTAATGATATGCTTGCTTAGGGACCAGTAGCCACTATAGAAGCACTGTCTAGGTGTTCTGCATTTGCTCACATAGCTAATCCTCCTGCTTCCTCAGGGAGACTGATGCTTTTCTGATGAGGAAACTGAGGCCAGCATGCCTGAGGAGTTTGTGCAGGACCACATAGCCCATAAGGACAAAGACTAGGTCAGAACTCGGGAGATGTGATTGCCTTGGCTCTTCCACTAAGGCATTCATTCTACCACAGTGAATATACGAAATGAAGACTGTGTTTTCTACTACCGTGATGGCGGATCTTTATAATTTTCAAATGAAGCATAGATCAGGATTTGTTAGCAGAGGTCTCAAGGGAAGTTCACATTGTCACTCTAATTTAAACATTCATTTTGAATGCTACTGAATTCATGGTTCTTAAATGTGTTAGATAGACTTCTTTTAAACTGTACCATGCAAATACCATTCTTAATTAAATAGGAATTTTAAGGTAATTAAATAATCCTACATTAGGCTGGTATTCACAAATGGAAATCATATGTCCAGATATTTTTCTATATGACATAAGCTTAAAAATTCTTAATTTGGGGCTGGAGAGATGGCTCAACAATTAAAAGCACTGGATACATTTTCAGAGGGTTCAATTCCCAGCACTGCATGGCAGCTCACAATCTTCTGCAATTTCACTTCCAAGGAATCCAACTCTCTCTTCTGGCTTCCACAGGTGCCATGCATGCATGTGGTATACAGACATACATATAGACAAAGTATTCATACACATAAAATATCAATACAAAAAATTTAAGACTTGGCTTTTTATCCCAGAATTCAAATCTAAGGGGAACACTGAAAACAAACAAACAAAAGAGCAAATGGAAAAGAATAACCATAGCAATGAAGAATGCAAAATGTTGTACTATTTGACCTGCAATTTGTTAACTGCTAAATATAATATAATGAAAGCCACCTTCTACACTTGAGAGTCTATTACAGTGATCTACAGAGACACTGCCTAGGATCAGAGGTTTGGAACTTCTTAAAGTACCATGGATGATCTATTTCACAGCCAATATTAAACAAATTATGGTTAAATAGTGAGATTTATTTTATTCATTAAAATCATAGACTTAAAAAAAATCTCTAAAAATATATAAAGCATCCGTGTGTGTGTGGTGGTTCACATCTGCAGGCTCAACATTGGGAGATAGAGACAGGAATGGCAGAAGATAAGGTCCCACCTGGCCTATAAAAGAAGTGGGGGCCAGCCTGGGCTATTGATAACTTGCCTTGAAGAACTAATAAAAAAATGCACAGCAAAATATGTGTAAGTTTTTGAGTGTGCATAACCAATGTCATAATTTTATAGCATGAACAGGTAAATACATTAGGATATACTGAACAAATATGCTAATAAAACTGATTCTCATCTTCATTTCAAAAATTAAGAAGTTTATGAATTTAGTGCAGAAACCTGCAGGTTTTAATTAATTCAACCATTGATGTCATGGCAGTTCACCAAGGACAATATCTTTGTCATACGTCTTCTGAAATTCTGACTCCTGCCAAACTGTCTTAGGATAGTTGGCTCTCAGAAACAAATGAATTAATGAGATTGGTTGCATGAAGAAATATATAGATATGATACTTTTTATAGAAATACTTAAGTATGTATTTTTCTACTTATATTTTATATTCTAATCTGAATCTTGTTGAATGTAGCATTTTCCCTTATTTTTATGTTAAAATATAATAGCCTGAAAATATGTAATATTCCATTGTTCGCTTTTTTCTATCACCTTCTATTCTACTTATTTTTGTGTGTGGATTAGAGTTTATGGTCAGAACTCTTGGTCAAATATTAGAATTGCAAATAAGGTCTTCTTGCTTCCTTGCACTACAGCAAAAGAGCGGGAGCTGCCAGTGTCTGAAAAGTTAATTAGACAAAACAGACAATTAATTACATCTTATTAACGTGTAAAAGGCCTGTGACAAATTGCCCTAATTGCGTGCTCTTATATATCTGAAGAGGTCAGGCTACTTTAAAAAGTCTATTGTTAATGGAAGACAAATGTATCTTTGCGTGCTTGATAAGAATATTATAAACTGCATTATTTATGACTCTATTGGAATACTTAATAATTTTAAGCTTTAAATTAAACTTCTCATTAAACTAGAGAGCCAGCACTAGTTCTTAAAATAGGACATAAAAGCTTACTGTGGCATAAGATAAATATAGAGGCCTAACTTTCCCTCAGAATGTCTCTGGATGTCTTTTTTTTTAAATGCCTGACCCTCAGAGATGTGAAATTTAACTTAATGCATCCTCAATAAAAGAGGATCCTTTCACTGAAGGCATTCACCCCAAGAAACACAAGGTTCATTTTAAAGAGTCCTCCGTTACTAAGACATGTGTATTCAGATGAATGCTTTCACTAGTTCCACAGCCTTTTTTTTTCCCCCAAACCAAAGAGCACAGTAGGCAAAGGAAATAAAAACGAAATACACCATTTATAGGTCACCAAGAAAATACCAGCTCTCAGTGGTCTTTGTGGACTAAACATTCCACAAAAGCCAAGAGGAACAAACAGTAGCTGATATAAGCAATTTAAAATGAGGAACGAGTTGGAGTGGATTTCTGTTATCACATAAAGGTGTCCTGGTGTCCTCGGTGAGGACCTGTCTCGGAACACCAGCAGCAATGTTCCAGAAGACTCTTTCTTGTCCCAGTGAACACAGCCTGCTGGTCACTTGCAGCTCCCGGAGAGACTTCACTGGTTTCAGAGATTGTTTCCTCTCTTCCCTCAAAGGCCTTTCCAAAGGATTCTTCCACCCTTCGTTTTAAATGTGTGTGGCTGGTGAGCGCAGTGTGTCTGGAAACTGCAAAGGTTGATGGCTCTAGGGAAGCAGATGTCAAAGGTCAACTCAGAGCTTCTGCCTTTGGCAGGCTCCATCCAGCAGGAACTGACTGTGTTCATGGACACCCTTAGAGCCATTCTTCCTGTTTTAACTGGCTTAAGGGAGTTGATCTACATTTCTGAATGTTTAAGTTCATTTCAACAAGACATTGACAGAGCTAAGAGCTAATTTCTTTTTAAAAAATAGTTTTCTACATCATTTTCCACTTTCTTCTGCCTGTAAATTAGACTCCTGCCAGGTGACAGGAATTATAAACTGTCTTGAGGAATGTGCTAGGGCCTGTTAAAGGCCTATCATATGATACTCATTAAAATAACGCCAGTATTTGAACCTGACATTGAACCACGAAATGACAAATCCCAGGAAATTTCACCCCAAGCTATGGACAGTTTATGATGTGTTCTTTTTTTTTTTTCTTCAATATACCTAGAGAATGGCCTCTGAGATTCGGAAGGTAAGTGAGCAAATATATCACATTCCTGGGCATGGCCATATCAACATTCTAGCTAAATGATTTTGGAGTACCAAGAAATTCTTCATTACAATAACATAGATTGAGTTATTTGTCTAAATGTACAGAAAATTATTAAAAATGATTAAATCATAATCATGTTTTCTTCAGAAAGTCTTGATATATGTTGTGAATTAAGCCCTTGTCTAAACTATGTTTCTAATGTGATCATGTATTCTATAAGTTAATGTGTGTATGAATTTTCATTCGAGGGAAAGCTGTCACTTTTTGGGGTAGTTTAAGTACATTTTAAAGTTAAAATACTAAGTTTTAGAGAGATTAGTATCACATTTGGGTTTTTGTTGTTTGTTTTGCTCTATGAGGAATTGCTTGTAATATATACTGCGTAAGTGCTTTACCCCTGGCTTGTATATAGAGCACCAACTCTTTGTTAGTTTTGTTTCAAGGCAGGGCCTAATTATATCAATCAGTCTAGCCTTGAACTGATTCTGTAGCCAGGCAGACTTTGAACCTGCAATTCTCTTGTGTCAGTCTCCTGGGTAGTTAGGGATTATAGACAGTGGGCCCAGACCTGGCTAAGAGCACCCCCTTTGCAGAGCAGAAGTTACATATAACTTGGAAGCAGGTTCTGATTTGGTGTGACTGATATAGTTTATTGAAGGCAGGCTCATTTTCTCTTTGGACATGACAGCTCTAAGGAAGGTTAGATGAAAACTAGGAATACAGTTCCGTTAAAGTGTAGTAATAAGGGGGAAGGGAAGGGGGAGCGGGCCTGCTTTTCGTCCCGCCCAGCTCCCGCACGGCTAGCTTATNATTTTCTCTTTGGACATGACAGCTCTAAGGAAGGTTAGATGAAAACTAGGAATATGGTTCCGTTAAAGTAATGTGGCTGTCCATAGCTGGATATGGAGTCAAGGATGCCAACTCTAAGATCAGATGAGCCAAGTCATTTGGTGGCAGTCGGATGACATTCATATGCTTGGAAACAAATACACTCAGTTGCTTTCCCTAAAGTCACAGACTCACTGAATCCATTTTAAAGACACTGTCAACAAAATATTGAAATCTGAGTGATGATAAGCCTGAGAGTCATTTTGATAAAGAAATACGTTCCTCTGGAGAAAGACTCTAATTGATCCCAGTAATTAGACTATCACAACAGGGCTTTCTCTCCAGTCAACCAACACATCATTCTCAAGCATTATGTGCCCTAAGGAACTGAAGTGTTGTGATAGAGGATGTCAAAAAATAAATAACCATGGATTAAGATTTAACAATATTTACATTTTATGATTCAACAGAAAAAATTTAGGTAAAACCTTTTGCTTTTATTTTTCCCCTTCTTTTTAGTCTGCAAATTTACACTGTTGAGGGAACACTTGCCTACTATGCCATATCATTTCAGAGCTGAACAGAGCTGATTAAAAGCAGCAGTAGAGTTTTAGCAGAAAACCATAGGCAAATATCAGCAGCTACTGAGCAACAGCACCTTAATAACTATATGAAAGATATTTTTACATCACAGATTTTACACTGAAATAGCTTAGGCATCATTAAGAGTCCATTGAACTGCATTTTGAGCACTGCCTTTACTTCATAGATACACTGAAAAAAGTTTAGGAATGGAGTTATCTTGAAGCTGCTAGGGAAATAGAGTGATGGAAATTACATTTTGTAATGATTTACTTAATGTATTATTTTCTTCTAGTTACTGGGGCCCTAGCCTATAATTTAAAAGTAAAATCTTTCATATTTATCTCTCAAGAGAAGACAAGTACTACAAAAATGCATTTGTTTAGTTTGTTTACACATGTATGTATGTTATATAACTGCATTCATACATGCAGCAAGAGCATGCTTTGAAATTGGAGGAAAACTTGAGGAAATTATTTCTCTCTTTCCACTTATGAATACCAAGAATGAAACTCAGATCAACAGACTTGGTAGCAAGTGCCCTCTCAGCAGCCCGGGATGACAGAAAGATATTAGTAAAGGTGAAACAGAAGTGGTTAATTCTGGCCCACTCTTCCTGTTCTTATCTGAAATGAAATGAGATGGAAATTTAGGTACCACTGGAAGCATTCTTGATAGGGCGAGAAGACTTGAATAACAGCGTCCTTGAGTTACGATTTTCAGTGAGTTCATAGAATAAGCAAGCCACTTATAAACAAATAGAAAAAAGCTGTTCCGTGTGCATACTAAGTAAAAGCAGTTAGGAACTATAATGAAAAAAGAATCCTTTGACAACTCAATAAAAGTGTAAAATTATCTAGCAATAAACATAACAGGAGCACGCAAGACTTCTCTGAAGAAAATTTTGTGGATTTACCAAAAGACATAAAAGGAAAGCTGGCAATAGGACCAAATATGCCCTGCTACTAGGCAGAAAGAATAAAAAACAATAGAACCTCTACTGCCTCTGGTAATTAACTCGTATATTTTACCCAGTTGCAATAACAATAAGGATTTTTTTTCGTTTTGAATTTCATAGCATGAGCTTAAGTTTCTTCAAGGAAATAATTATTAAAAACTGTCCAGAATATGTTTGACAAACTAGAAACTTTGCAACCATTAAAGATATGCTGCTGTCTGTGGTCCGAGTTACACCCAAAGGCAGTGTTATATACTAGTCCTTGCTGTAGCCTAAAGCCACCTTGAAGATGGTAGGGCATGCTGCTACTGGGGCCCATATTGATGTCAGTGCCTTGCACTGCCACCTAAGGCCATGCTGATGTCTGTGGTCTCAGCTGCCTCTGAGGGCCTCGCCAGCATCCGTGGTCCTACTAAAGCAAGGAGCTGAGTTCCCGCTCTGCATTGCCTCCAGGAACCGAGTAGAGTTCTAGGATCTGTGCTCTGACTGACTGTGAAGAGCAAGGAGGCTGCTTTTGCTGTGATGTCAATGAATGCAGATGCACAGTTGGGAGGGAGAGGCACAGAAGGTTTCTATGACAACTCTTACCTGCTACCTCCCCTCCGAAAAGAAGTCTAGACAGGAAGCCACCAAAGAGAACCACTAAGAGAGCTCTCCATAGATGAGGCTTCTGGCAGAGGTAGGGGAGGGAAGGACTCAGTTCTGTTTAAGGGACGGGCCACTAAGAATGTGACCATGTTCCAGTGAGTATATAGCTAACACAAAGTGGACTTTGTTTTTTCCTTTATAAATTTTAATTTTTTACATCTTTTGGGGGGAAGGTTACAAGGGGAGGTCAGCCACGGAAGGATTTGAGTCAGGGTGCATGATGTGAAACTCACAGAGAATCAGTAAAAATGTTATGTGGAAAAGAAACGATACGCTTGCTAAATGGAAAAGTGTGACAAATTTAAACAAGGTTTCCAATGTCATAGAGCCCAAAGTTAATAAACAACTTTAGTGGTGTAATTTGGTGCTCACAAGAGTGCTGGCGTTTCCACTTATTGATGAATTAACAATTCTTAATTGCTATAACAAGACTTAGGGATAGGAACCATTTTATAGACCCTGGAACCATGGGAGGCAGGTGTTGTTGTTTCCTCACTTTAGACGTGGGTTTCCTGAGATAGGTAAATCAAGAGTAAATAATTAATTTGGAAAATGTTTGAGAATAAGGAAAATGAAAAAATATTCTTTTTAATACTTTATTCCAAAACTTACTTCAAATGATATATAATAAAATATAAAAAATTAAACTAAGCTTCAATTGGCTATCCAATTTCAAATGGTCAGGCCTAAAAATATGTACTTATAGGAAATAGTATACAGATTGAACAGGTTGCATTTATGTATTGGAGATATCTATATATAATCTCTCTGTGTATATATATGCAGTTATATATATACACACACATATATACATAATATAAATATATCAGTTAAAGTAAAAGAGGTCACAAATATAAGAGGTTTAATGGAAGCAGTTGGGATAAGAAAAGGAGGAAAATAATGTAATTATAATTTCAAAAATTTAAAATCCATTATAAAACTGAACAACTTTGTTTTAAGTATTATACCAAAAATGTAACATAAACAGTTGATAAATATGGAAGACGAAGAGCTTTCTCAGTGGTTAAGAGCACATACTGTATTTGCAGGAGATTTGTGTTGTTTGCAGCACTAACATTCACATAATTAACTAATCACCTATAATTCCAATACCCTCTTTCTGAATCCTCACAAATCTGCACTCATGTGTACATAGATTCCCCTATCTACACATAATTATAAAATAATGAAAAATGAATCTGAAAAAATCTTTTTTTCTATCTTCAGATCTGTAAAAAGATGTGGACCAAAATCATACAGCTCAGCTTTAGCACCTCAAAAGTATATCTATTTTGTTAATCCTTCAGAAAAAGAGTCATATCTATTGCAGTTTTAGTTTAAAACAAACAAACAAGTGTTATGTAGATACTTTCTCCAAATCAAAGCATCCCTTTATGTATAAAGAGGAAAACTCATGAGACTCAGGAAGTTCATGAGACTTACAAGGCCCCGGAAGCATGCAGACTCCTGGGACACCTCACTAAAGTTATATAAGCAGTAGCAGCTGTTGCAGGAGAAGACACTCCATGGTTTAGTTGGCTGAAGATTGGTCAGGGAACTCTGGTAATATGACATTCATGAGTCATTACCCACACTAATCTTGGCCTTTAAGAGACACAGCAGCCCACGTGACCCATCATTCTGTAAGTAACTCTCACCCATGACTGTGGGTCACTAGCCTAGATGTTGATGGAATCATTGCTGTGGTCTGCCATTGGTACCTTATCTGAGGTGAATAAATGCTTCTCATGTCTCTCCAGGAAAAATCACAAAACAGTATTCTTTAACTATGTCTTAATTATAGTCATGTGTTGTTGCCACTTCTTTCTATCACCCAAAGATTTTTACATAGACTATTAATAATTGTTAAATTTTTAGATGTATGAATATGATTCCAGATCAAGTCATAACAAGCATGGCATTCTCTATGATTTTTCATAAATACTTAATGAATAATTTTAGATGAAAATCTTCTGCATAGTCATCAGTTTAATGGTTCTATATTAAAGGTTGGCAGACTGTGCCCCATGAGCCAACTGCTCTTTTCATGTCCATGGCATTTTGTTGGAGTACAGCCATCCTCATTTATTTATATATTATCTCTGGCTGCTTTTATGTTCCAAGAAGGAAGTTGAATTGTTGTGACAGAGACCATATGCCCTGCAAAACATAAAATATTTACAATGTGAACTTTTGTAGAAAAAGTTTGCCAGCCCTGACCTGTGCTGCTACATTGAGTTTGAGATCTTCCAAGGTGACCCTCACCTTTACTAAGCCTGCTTCTCCTTTACATTCAATATGGGTCCTATGAATGGTAACACACACACACACATAGAGAGAGAGAGAGAGAGAGAGAGAGAGAGAGAGAGA
>LOEQ01004298.1:8004-28546 GCA_001685075.1 Bramus lutescens
GTCCTCACCCAGACAGCACCATCCCTGTGCTAAAATGACAGCATGTGTTCAGTTCAGTGTGCCTAGTCTCTATTAAGTCATTCTCATTTTCTTTCATTCACCCCTCATTGTGACTTGAAAATTAGCAAACAGGATGTATCCAGGATTCAAGCACTTTGCACTTCCCCTTTCCTCGGATACTTTTAGAAACCATTCACTTAACTTCACAATCTGCTCAAAAACTTTACCATGGGAAAATGGTCTCTGCAAACAATCCTTAATGTAAATAGCTTTCCCTAACAAGCTCAGCTGCTTGCTCTTGTTTATTCTTCACTACTGAGCTTACAAACTGCCAGTATTATACACATGCAATATGCATACTATATATTTATGAGTACAAGAAAGGGCCATAAAAGACAAAAAGTCCTTAACATTCATTTTTTTTACTCAATTATCTTTCTGAGTTACAAACTATTACAATTATCACTTGATGGATAAGAAGATTGTGATTCTCATGAGTTGATACAGCGTGGCTGTAGCCGCTCAGCTAACAGCAACTCTGTCTATCAAGGATTTATCAATTTTTAATGATTATTATCCTGTAAAATGTAGAAATTATGTATTTAAAAAATCCTTACAGTGGATAAATAAAACTGAAACATCAGTTAGACAAGTATCATTGTATAGAAGGCTTGAGATATAGCTCTCCAGTGTGTACATGATGAAGCATAATTAACAGTGCATTTAAAGGAGATCCACACATGCTTTGTATAATGCGAAGCTTGTTCTCCTCGAAAGGGAAGGCAGACACAAACATTTAAAAATCTGCAAAAACTGAAGTTCCAATTACTGACAGGTACTGATTAAAAGAGGTTTAATTTATTCCAAATAATTTTACAGGAAGAACATAGTATATGGCTATTTCTTTACCTTCTTTGTTTTTAACAGAAATAAAACATGGATTTCATATATTTACCAGTTCATATCAGCAAATCTGGATACAGATGGCCCAATTTAGACTGCTATTAGATACAGAATATGGACTTTTTTTTTCCTTCATCTCCTCATTTACGGACTTCCACATCCCTTTCTTATAAAAGCATTCATGTGTTTTGCATTCCCTTTTTGTATGTTTTGGAACAGCATACTTCTTGCTAATGGTAGCAGTTAGGACTAAAAAGCATCTAGAAATAAACCATTTTACTTGAAACTAAGACAAATGTACACACATCAAAAATAATTATGTCAAAAGCATTTGGATGAATATGTTAAATTAGATATAAAGGAACAGGTAGAATCGTTCCTTGATAAATTGGAGTATTGTGTTTTGAAAGGGAGGCGAATACTAAGCAACAAAGACAAGCGTGAGATGACATAATTAAACCCTTTCATGACAGAAAATATTCCTCCTCTTCCCGTAGTTTGTCGCTGTCTTTAGCATGAAATACAAGGTTGCAATTAGAGCAATGCACTGCACAAGTACCAAATTATGTTTATTAATGGATAAAGTATTGGCACCTAAGCATTTTTATGTGTGCATAAAATTGAAAATTATATGAACTGGCTTTGATAAAGTATAAAAAGACTATTTTGATTATTATATTTATTTAAATGACCTTTACTAAGAAGTTGTGGAGGGGGTAATTGTTAACAATTGCTTTAGACATTTGTTAATTAAGGCTGGCCCCATCCAGTGTTAATAGGAGTGGATGTTCTTAGTCTGACTGCAACAAGATATGCCGTATTTGGCTGCTATCTCTGGGAGGCCTTCCCTTTTCTGAAGGGAAGCTTAGAATTAGACTGGGGGAGAAGGAGGCTAACAGGAAGAAGTAAGGGCAAACTATAGTCAGCATGTAGTATATGTGAGAAGCATCAATTAAACAAAAAGAATTGCAAAAATACAAAACATTCTATGGTTAATAAAGATGGCTCAGTCATGACAAAACCTTTAAAAAATTCAGAAATCTCAGACACTTAAAAGACATAATATTACTTTTGAAGATATTATGAGATATATTCAAATAAAATATAACCATTTAAACTAATAACATATATATATATATATCTTAAAAGAAAGTAATTAATCTTATTTCATAAGCATATTAGATTATTTGTTAAGGTGTACATTGCCATGATTGTTAAGTAAGCTGTATTTTATTACATCTGAGTTAATTTTGAAAGAAAAAAATGAATAAGAGTCACTGATAAAAGACTGAAGATTATTTCTTATTACTCCAATTTTGCTTAATTATATCCAGAAAGATACTATTTCTATACTAGTATGCATTTTGAGATAGTGAGGACCAGTACATCAGCATACTTTTTGGGCCAAGTAGTATAATTTAACTCTTAAGAATATTATTTGCAATATACTACATTTGAAAAAGTAGGGGAATAATTGAGATTCCAATACTGGCCTGATTTGCTCCTTGTACAGAGGGCTGTGCATCCTGTGGCATGTCACTGGCTTTTTAAAGTTGTCTCCTCTGTCAATAAGACACTGTGAAAATCATGGGGGTTAATAGACTGATGCTTTTGGAAGTCCAACCTCAAAAATACGCTGTTAATCACTAGAGCAAGAACAGTCGTCGCTTATGAAGCAAAGTCAGCTGGTGTACATATGGATGAAACCTAACACAGGTTTTCTAATCAAGAGACCAGATTAAACTCCCAACTTGTTCATTAGAAATCTCTCCAGATGAATGTAAACGAGGTTCTTTATCTCCAATTTGAAAATATAGTTCTGATGTTGAGTAATTTTGTAAGAATCTCCAAATTAGAGCAACTTCAGATAAACATGCTTGTAGCCTTCAAATTACTGTCAAAGTAGCTTATCATTTTTAGTATGAAAAAAGAAAATTTATTATCAATTTTTACTATGAAATTTTGAAGCAAAATCCACTTAGTTTATTCATTAATTATGATCTAATACATAATACAATGTGGTCATGTTCTATAACTATTTTGATTAAAGATAAATTCTGATATTGACATTTCAATATTTCATCTATGCCATTAGATAAAACTATCAATTTATATATAAAGGAATAAAGCATTCTCTTTGTATGGTGTGTGCATATGTGTATATCTACCTGTATATGTTTATGTGCTATGAACCTGAGTGCATTCGTAGGTGTCCCGTGTGATGACTTAATATATGGGAGGTTGTATACACACACACACACACACACACACACACGTGCACACACACACACAATATGACCTTGACCATAGAGTAGACTGAGTATCCTTTTCTCAGGAGCCATCATTTTCCTGTGGCCCTTCGTTTAGGGCTCGGGCCTTATAAGGCTTTCCACCAACTGCGCTGGCATGCCAAGTGGTGTTATCATTGTTCAAGTCTTGTTTAGGCAACCATATTTTCAGATTTCTTGGGTGTATCTTCTCTGCCATATATTAAAAGATACTGCGTCACAGAAGGCTTCCTTGTGCTTTGTTTCTTAAAATATTTCTACCCCATTTTCTAAAACTTTCCCTGAGCATTTTTGGAAGCATTTGGTGGGAAAGTTGTATTGTAGATGTACCAGTTGGTGATTGTCACTCACTTTTAGTTGCTAACCAATTGTGAAATTCTGTAATTGTGTCAGTCTACTACAATAAGAATTTTCTTTGATTAGGAGTGTGCCACTACATTTATCTGGGGGTATTATAATGCAGTTGGGAATTATACTGGCTTATAAAATGGGCAGGAGTAAATTCTCTAGGTTCCCTGACCTCAGACGCCAAAAGTAATTTGAGAATTATACAGTACCAGGTATGGATTACCTTGCATTGAAAGGCCTTAAGCCCAATGAGAGAGCTGTTGCTTACCCCACAATATAATTGCCACTATTATAATCGTGAGATATCTTGCCAAAATGTTTATTGTTACTTTTGTGGTTTATTGACTACTCAACTCAGTAGAACAAGATTGCTTTCCTTCCTTGACAGTTTTCACAGTATCTTTAGACACTACAAGAATTGGCGTTCAGGCAGAAGGATTTCAAGTCGCTTCCAACTGGATCCTTCCTATTTTTTGAAAGATTTTTCTAGTCAGTGCCTGATGTTATTTGTCCTAGTGTCATAAGTAAAATGCAACTTTCCGTCTAAAAGTGTATAAACTTATAAAATCAAACATTTTAAATTATTTGTTTTGTACTTGTCTTATTATTTTTATATTATGTTTATAAGCACAAAATGTCTCATATCTGGTTTTCTGTAATTACTTAGTTTATATTAATATTAAGCATGTTAATTTATTGTGTTCTTGAATTAAACACTGACCTCTATATTTCATGTACTAATCACATCACATTTGTTGTTATATTTGTCTAGGTATACCTAGACTGAAACAGTTTCTCAGATTTTCCCAGTGTCTTTTACTATAATGATTTGAATTGTGTACTTAGCTATTTTCTAGGCTATGGCTGTCTTGTGTTTTATTTTTCTCGCTATTTACTTAGGTGTGTGAAGTTCTGGAATTAGGTACAGCAGATAATCGGTATTATTCATGTCCTATACTAGCATGGTACAAGCTGCCAACACAGTGCACCCTTGACAATGGTAGACTTCATCACATAATGGTGGAAGTTTTTGTCAGGTTTCCATTTGAAAATTACAATGTTTCTTTACCTATACCATCCCCTTGGTGAAGAAGTCACTGGATGCTGCAAATATGATAAAATTAGGAATTTCTCACCTGTATTTTTGTTCTACCTGAACCATTTTCCCTTGTATAGAAGAAAAGTCTTACTTGATAGTCTCCAATCTAAAATATAAGATTTGATTTCATGTTTTATAAATTGTTCTGCCATTATTCAAACATTTTTTACACATTGTTCTTTATCCTCTTTCTGATATTTTGTGTGAGAAATTGTGTATTTTAAAATTATCCAATATGTTTTCAA
Organism: Bramus lutescens; assembly: GCA_001685075.1. Taxonomy (NCBI): domain Eukaryota; kingdom Metazoa; phylum Chordata; class Mammalia; order Rodentia; family Cricetidae; genus Bramus; species Bramus lutescens. Next base: position 12,888 of record LOEQ01004298.1, read on the forward strand.
TGTTTCAATAGAATTAGCTTTTATTCCTTTGAACTATAAAAGCACATTGATCTTTCCCCTTGCTATGTGAGATTTAGTAATCAGTACAATTAAAGAGTTCATCATTTCTATTATAGTGTGTTTCATTAGAAGAATTTTCTTCTGTATATTTTTCTTAAGGTTCCCGTTCCTCTGCTGCCAGTGCCCTTCTGTTCTTATGTTTATATTCTCCAATGCTTCCATGATATTATTATTTCATAATTGTTATCAGATAGTTTTAGCATCTAAATTATATCCAAATCTGGTTTGAATATTTTTTGGCTCTTCAGAGTGTGTGGTTTTTAAATTGTTGTTGTTGCTGCTGTTTTGAGATGTACTGGAATATATTTTAAAAACCAGACACTAGAGAATACAAGTTAAAGTAAATAAATCTTTAAGGATTTATGTTAAACTAGCTAGAGGTTAGGCTATGTTCTGTTTCCTATAATTGCAACTAGAGGCATGACATTTCTCTTATGTCTTTTATTCCCTTTTCCCTTGACGAAGATGCTTCTGCAGGAAAATCCCCTATGCAAGAAACTGTGCATCTTGTCTAGCTCTAATATTGTTATCATCCTGGAGGGTTGCTAGTGTGGAAGTAGGCTCCATGGAAGGGAGCCAGAGTCAGCCATGTAATCCACTGATAAAGTTTTCAATTATTCACTGTGCCCATCTCTTGGGAAGCAAGTATTCTCTAGACTTTCTGTGTTTCTTCTAGCAGTACAGCTTTCTCTTTCTGTGTCCTCTATTCTCTATCCTGAATTCGATTTTCTCTATTTATTTTTGAAGCCATGGTTTCTGTTGTTTATATTTGGTTTTTTATTTTTTGTTTATGCTCTTAAGTTGAAAATTAAAATAGAAACAGAGAAGACTAATTAATATTTCCATCATGGGGTGAGGATTTAGAATTCCACTGTCAGCATCCTGCATGAAGAGCTGGAGACACTTGAATATGGTTATTTTTCCCATGGCCAGGGGAACATGATATTTTTATTCTTTTCACTAGAAACAGATGCAGCTCATGGAGACAATGGAGACCTATACCTATGGATGTACAATCCCTAAAACTGTAGTCTTCTTGCAGTCATGATAGTCTGTCGTCAGGCTCCAACCACTGTTTATAACTATTCTGCAAATTATCCTGTCATTTTCCTTTCTGGTGCTTCTGTGGTATGGATTTTGGCTATGAAGCTATATCTGTCTCTTCAGGTTTCAGAATAGAGGTGGGTCTGCAATTTCAGTTTGGGGATTATGCTAAGAAATTATGTGATTTTTCCTGACAGTCTTTGTTGTAAAGAGAGACAGATGACTCCAAAGCTCTTCACATGACAGCTGTGAAACTCAAAAGTAGACAACATAATTTATAATTAGTTGTTGATTTCTATTGAATTTACATTGTGCTGGTTATTGATACTAAAATATTTAAATATTCATTTATTTTACCTACCTAAAGATATATAATTATATATTTGTACAAATGTGTGGGGTGTGTGGGTGTGTGTGTGATGTGTGTGGGGGTGTGATTTTGAAAACAATCACAGATGTGTCATAGATGGAGTTCCTGAGAACAGGGAAGAAAGGCATTTCCTTGGACTATAAGTAAAGTAAAGGAACCTAATAAAACTCTATTGTTTATTTTCATTTATGTTTCTATGAATTGGGAAGTACCAGTTTTATAGTTTGTAAACCTCATTTTCATAAAATTCAATGCGACCCAAAGAAATTGAAAATATCTTGTTTTTAGCACTCAATTGAGCTTAATTGTCATGAAATAATTGCAAAATGCAACAATTTATTATTTAATGATGTAAATATATATAAGCATTAATAATCATTAATTTTAATTAAACATAGTTTTGAAGGAGAATATACTTTTTATGTCTCCATATTGAATTACAACTGGAATCAGACAGAAATGTTCATCCTAAGAAGATCAGAATATTTGGATAAAGACTTTAATCCAAACTCATGCAAGGTTTTTACACAAAAGGTTCCATATATTTATTTTTCTTGATATTAATGTTAGTACCTGTAGCATCGCATGTTGTTTGTGGTATATTAAAACTGAAATTCTATAACTGCAGTAAGACTGAACAAAATATAAAATAATAATATGACCATTTCTTCAATGATAATGCTAATGATACTGGACAGCGATGGCACACACCTTTAATACCCGAACTTGGGAAGCAGAGTCAGGTGGATTTCTGTGAGTCTAAGGTTAGCCTGGTCTACGGAATAAGTTCCAGGACAGCCAGGCCTGCACAGAGAAACCCCATCATAACAAACAAACAAACAAAATGATAATGTTAGTGACACAGACAAAATAAATACAAGCTATGTATTCAGTACATGAGAAATTATGCCTTAGGTTTAAGTGTTACAGTTCAGAAGGGAAAGGTATGCTTGCCAGAATGTTTACAGCTCTGGAGGGAAAGGTATCCTGGCTGTCAGAAGCCAGGCAAAACCTACAGCTCTGTTCTGGTGGGGGATGGTGTTCCCACAGGAACGTAGCTTATGCTCCTCTCTGACAAGAGCCTTTATAGCTCTGCTCTGCTCTGCTAAGGGAGTTTCCCCACAGAGATAGAGTAATCCTGCTCATCTCCAGTGAAAGCCCTTACAGCTCTGCTCTGGTGAAAATCATTACTTCTCTTCCCTGCTCCACCCTGGCGAAAAAGGTTATTACTCAAATGTTTTTCAAGAGATTTTTTTGGGAGGGAGGAATCCAGGAAAGTGGCTACCTTTACCATCATGGAAAAACACAGCTTTTAACTGAACAAGTACAGAGTTTATATAGGGTTTCTTAGGGGCAGAGTTTTTCCAGTATGAAGACTTTCAAGCTGGGAATTGATCAGATTTCAATCCCTGAGCTTGAACCAACTTCAAAGATTGACTAGATTTTTGTGCTCAGGTATTGAATGTTTTTTGTTTAGGGTCAAGGTTTGTTTCTTTCACCGGTCCCTTTTAGCCTGTTGGCTTTGGTTTCAAGGCCAATGAATTGGCTCTGGATTCAGGGTCACTGTTGCTGTCACTGGCTCCTTTACGCTATATTAGGCATCAGGAGTGAGTTTATATTTGAAAATACTGTAAGTAACAGAAGCATTATAAAAGTTTCTGTGCTTCCAATATGGCTTCTAATAGCTTAGCATACTCTATTACACAAATTTATGAGGTAGTACTGTTAGGATCTGTTGGTTTCCTTTCCATATGCTATGCAATGTTTAAGTAGATTTGCTGATACAAAAGTTTAAAACACTGCTTGATTAACGAGCTGGATATTAATAGCTATACATTTTTGAAGTTCTATAGACATCTCTATTTTATCATTCTTTATTTCTGAAACTAAATATGTTTCAATGGATTCATCATTCATAGGATCATGAGCATCTCATTTTTCTACTTAGTTTTACTTTTAATATTTATTTTTATAGCCAAATAAAACACATTCCTTATTATATCATGTATTCTGAATACATAAACTCTATATATTCATTTTTGCGTTCTTAGAAATTATTTCATTCAGTTTATAAGATTATATTATAACTATATTATTCCCTCTTTATTATCTCCACTTGCTCTCTATCAAATTTCTTTTTACGTTATTGGTTGTTATATGCATATCTATATACATATTCTGCTCATTGTATAATATTACTTCTATGTATGTTTTCAGGACTAATTGTTTGGTATTGGTTAACAAGTTCACATGTTATTCCTTGGGGATGACTATTTCTCCCATTCCCCATATTCTTTAGTTGCCTATTATTCTTCATGTAGGGTTGAAATCTCCTGGGCTTCCCTTCATCTACATTAGCATGTCTGTTGCTTTTATTCTTGTTCAGCTCACATTTGAACATCATGCTGATGAGACTTTATGAAAATAGCCTCTCACATTACTACGATGTACAGTCTCATAGCAAACCCCTTTTCCCTCTGCCTCTTGTAGTATTTCAACCCCTCCCACTTCCTCAATCATTCCTTAGATTCAGGAGTTATATTGCAGATGAGTCCCTTAGGACTGTATTTCATAACTGTATTTCTATTAATTATAGCTCTCTGTAATTGTCTCTGTTGCAAAGTTCCCTTGGTGATTGGTGAGGACAACACTTATCTCTGAGTATAAGGACCAATATTTAGAGTAAAATTAGAGATTATGCTTTTTTACTAATTTTATATCTTTATTGCTATTATTTTCTCTCTCGTGATACACAGCTTCACCAGCCCTGGGTACTTGATAGATTTCTAGTACCATAATTGGTTTCCCACATATTGAGGGGATCTTAAGCAGAATTAAAGCTGTTGATTATTGCCAAGAAATTTATATGGCTCTACATCACCTTTAAGGTTATCTTCTTATTCTGGTATTTGGCATAGTTAATAGGTGTCACAGCTTCATAAGGCTTTTTGTTGCTTCCCTCCTTTGAGACCTTGCATGACAGCTTCAGGTAACATAAAAAAGCGTCCTCAGCAAGGAGATCTTAAGATCACTTCCACTACCAGGGCCTCTGGTCCTTTTGTCTGAAGTACACAGTGTCTTCAACAATAGGGACGTCATCCCTGGGTGTAAGGCAACCACAGGCAACAACATAAGGATGTAATGATGTGCAAGCCTGACGGACCACCCTGGTAAACTACGTAAGAGAGGGTTTCCCACGTCTAGTATTGGGGTTTTCCTTAGGTGTTTTTCGTCTCTTGGAGGGTCCATTGTTAGCATAGATGAATAATTTTTATTTAAATTAAATATATTTATATACCAATGTACATGTTTTATGGTATTTCTATATACTTAACAATATAATTTCTCATAATACTTCCAGAAAACCTTCATACATCTTAAGGCTTTTTCCTCCTTCTCTATTATATCCCTCACCTTTATGGTTTAGCTACCTCAGTTTTTCTATTTCCCCCATCAGGTCATTTGAACCCCATTGTTGCTCCTCTGTATTCCTCCTGCAGTGGGCAATGTTCACTTTTTACTTCCCTAGTTTTTACAGTTACTCTAGGAAATGTTTTCACATCTGAATATTTGGAGCTAAGAGCTTCATTTGTCTTTCTGAGTTAGAGTTACCTCACTCATGATATTCTTGTTTCCATTTCCTAGCTCTCGCAAACAGAACATCAATAAACATGGCTAAGCACTTATCTATGTTCTAGGATCTCCATCCTTTGTGCATATACAAAGGAGTGGTAAAGATAGGTCGTATGGTAAATTTATGTTTAACTTTTGGAGAATTCTCCACTCTAATTTTCATAGTGTCTGCAACAGTTCGCAGTCCTACAAACTTTGAATGACTGCTCTCTTCTCTACAGACACCCTCCAGCATTTGTGGTTGAGAGTTTTGTTGATCTTGACTATTCTGACTACAATAAGATAAATTCCTAAAGTTGTTTTGATTTGCATTTCCCTAATTCCAAGAGTTGTACTGTTTTGGAGATATTTCTTAGCTACTCACTTCCTCCCACTCCCCCAACTCACCCTTCTCCCTCCCACTCACTCCTTAAGAGAGGGCAGGGAACCTTGCCCTGTGGGAAGTCCAAGGCCCTCATCCCTACATCCAGGCCTTGCAAGCTTTGCATCCAAATAGACTAGGGTCCAAAAAAGCCAGTTCATGCAGTAGAAACGAGTGCCTTTATCAGTGGCTTCTCAGTCAGCCCCCATTTTCAGCCACATTCAGATTCCAGTTTGTTTCTTTGAGAAGACTCTGTTAACTTTTTGAATGGGTCATCTTATTCTTTGTTTGCTTATTTTTGGTTTTTTTTTGGTTATTTATGTCATTCATATTCTAGTTCTTTACATATTCTGGATAGGAATCTTTTCATATGTAAAGCTAGGAGACACGGCTTTTTTGTTACCCAACTGACTGGTTTTTTTTTATTTCTATAGAAACTCTTTAGTTTTATGTAGACAAAGTTGTCATTTGTTAGTGAGAGTAGAAGAAATAGTCTTCCTCATGGAAGAGCACAGTAATAGGTCTTCTAATACCAAATGGTTAGCCTTGAAGGAATATATACAAACAGAAAGCATCATATATATATATATATGTTACTTGTTACTCAGAGGCCATGTATTTGAAAAGAGCAAGAAGTATTTTTATAGGTTTTAAGGGAAAAAGAGCAGAAAAATAATGAATTTTAATAACAAAGAATGAAATAAATAATTTTTTAAAAATAGAAAATGTGAATGTTAAAGAAAGAGTATTTTGAAAATACTGAATTGGTTTTCTGACTCTTACATTGAAGGACATTTATCTTTCTATTTAAATAAATTTCAATTAAACATCTATTATTAGTCAATAAATTAATACACTAAACAGTTTTACACGTAAAAAAGTAAGGGAGAAGAAAGGAAAGAAAGAAGCAAAGGAGAGAGTAAAGGGAATGAGGGAAGACCAAAAAGTATTAACTTCCCAGTTAACTAAATAAAGTATGAGTTGATCAGGTGAAGAAAAGCAAAAGTCTCAGAAGCAAAAGATGCATTTACCAGAGGCAGCATAACAAAGAGCAACACTTCTGCCTTCACACCTTCCCTAGAGGTTTCACCAACCTTTTCCCCTCAGTCTCTACTTTCTTCATCAGAGTCATTGTTGGTGAGCAGATTCTGTTCTTCATGGCTCAACAACTGTGTCTCCCAATTGCCTTCTTCTTTTTTTTTTTTTCAGGTGTAGCCTTGGCAGACTTTTCCTTTTTCTTTTCTTTTTTTAAAAATGAAGACAAACTATCTTTTTTTCATTTTACATACCAATCCCAATTCCCACTCCCTCTTTTCCTCCCATTTCCTCCACTTACTCCCCTACCCCATTCCCCATCCACTCTTCAGATAGGAAGCCCTCCCTACTATATCCAGGCTGAGCAAGGCATCCATCCAAAGAGAATAGGCTTCCATAAAGCCAGTACAAGCAATAAGGATAAATTCTGCTGCCACTGACAATGACCCCACAGTCCGCCCCAGACATACAACTGTCACCCACATTCAGAGGGTCTAGGATGTTCCTACGTTGTTTCTTCCTTCCCTGTCCAGCTGGCATTGGTGAGCTCCCATTAGCTCAGGTAAGCTGTGTCAATGGGTGTACCCACCATAGCCTGGACTTCTTTGTTCATATTCTCACTCCTCCCACTCTTCAACTGGAATTCGGGAACTCAGGCCAGAGCTCCAATGAGGGTCTCTGCCTCTTTTCCCATCAGTTGCTTGATGAAGGTTCTATAGTGATATTTAAGATATTTATCAGTCAGACTACAGGGCAAGGCCAGTTCAGGCACCCTCCCTTCTATTGTTTAGGGTCTTAACTGGGGTCATCCTTGTAGAATCCTGAGAATTTCTCGAGTGCCAGGTTTCTTGCTAGTGCCATAATGGTCCCCACATTCAAAATATCTTGTTCGTTGCTCTCTTCTGTGTCCTTCCTCCATCCTGAATATCCTGTTCCCTCAAATTCTCCTCCCTGCTCCCCTTTTTCCTCTTCTTCCCCTTCTGCCCTCCCTACTTCCCCCACCCCCATGCTCCCAATTTTCTCAGATGGTCTTGGCTATTGTCCTATCCAGGTGGATCTATGTATGTTTTTCTTAGGGATCACCTTATTAATTAGCTTCTCTAGCATCACGAAACTCTAGGTTTAATACCCTTTGTGTTACAGCTAGTATCCACTTAAGAGTGAATACAAATCATATATATCTTTCCGGGTCTGAGTTTCTTCACTCAGAAAAATTTTTTCTAGTTCCATCCATTTGCATGCAAATTTCAAGATGTCATTTGTTTTACCACTGAATAGTACTCTATTGTGTAAATGTGCCACATTTTCTTCATCCATTCTTCAACTGAGGGGCATCTAGGTTGTTTCCAGGTTCTGCTATTACAAATAACGCTGCTATGAACATAATTAAACAAATAGCCTAACAGTATGATTGAGCATCCTTTGGGTATAGGCCCAAGAGTGGTATCACTGGGTACGGAGGTAAGTTGGTTCCCAATTTTCTGAGAAACCACCACACTGATTTCCAAGGTGGTTCACTTAGAACCTTCTTTGTGCCTCTTCCATGCAATGTGTTAGTCTTCAGTCATTGGCCTCTAATTGTAACTAGTCTGTTTTGTGGCAAACCCTCACAATCACATCACCGCTCTCCAGAGACAAACTGGAGTTCCATGATATCGGTTTCTCTAGAAAGTGACTGAATGTTTAACTGAATCTGGATTATTGTGAAATAATCAGTATTTGGCATGTATGTTTTATTATCTACAAATATGCTTCCTCTCTATTATTACCAAAAACTTCCTATACTTTTATTCTATTTTAGAAGAATATATTTTAGAGGCAGATGATTTGGGAACTTCAAGTTCAGATTAAACATATTTAGAAATCAGTGTTTATGAAACAGTGTGAATTATAAATTAGTTTCTATGTTTAGGAGACTAAAATACTAAGTCCAATACACTTTATTCTTGATTATCACAGGCTAGTGCTGCATTAACATGTAAAATGATTACTCCATTAATTCATAAACAAATTCAATATATCTTCTGAAAATGCATCTCTTTAAATCATTTTAGGGGCTTATATAAATAAGTGTGTAGTAAATATTGACGGTATTATTCGTGCTCGATTCCAGTTAGCGATTAAAAAAGTTTAATAAGACAATATTATTTCCATTGATTTACATGATGACTCTTTTCAAAATAATTCATGTTTCTTAAAGAAATAAAAAATAGAAAGAATTTTCAGAAACAACGTTTTGTTCATACTGAAATGTATCTACTAGAAAGAAAAGAGCATCATCCACAACAATTCAAAAAGTCAACAATAAAAACATTATATAATGCTGTTCATTTACTTTAAATGTATGTCTTCCCTTTGATCATTCATTCTTCCATAATATTTTATACAAGCACTTTACACAGAATTTTTTACAAGTATTTTCAAATATGGAGTTTCTGACTTCATGGCCTTACATTGCAGAAAGACTATCTTTGTATATATACTCACAAATATAATTACTTTGAATGAAACAATATACAATGTGTACCCAAATACCAATAAGGAAGTTTTACAGATGAACTTTTTACATAAAAAAAGAATTGAGGGAAAGGTAGCTGTAGCACATGTCCTTAATCCCAGCACTCGGGAGGCAGAGGCAGGTGGATCTCTGTGAGTTCGAGGCCTGCCTGGTCTACAAGAGCTAGTTCCAGGACAGGCTCCAAAGTTACAGAGAAAATATGTCTCAAAAAAATAAAAAAAGTATTAAGGAACCACTATTCCTAATTTTTATTAAATATTCTCTTTGGTGTCTATAAAAATATTGTCACCAAAGCATCCCTCAGTATATCTCAGAACACAATAAAAGAGACCAGGAATTTGCTTCTCAAGGTTCTAGAAAACTAGAAGTCAAAATTGGATCTCATTCAGACATTCTTTATGTTGGCAGATTAACCTCTTGACTATTCTTAATCATTTAGATCAAAGTCTTTTGTTATCTTATTTTTATTATTTAGCACCATATTTTGTCAGTTTAAGAACTACAACTTCTCATTTCAAATATTTATTCTTATATATAACAATGTATAATGGCTGGCCTGGGATATTTTATGTCCTGTGAGGATGGTTTATTTTGGTTTAGTTTTAAAATGTGAGTCAGCATTTTCCTATCATTGAGATAAAGATAAAAAAATGGAAAGAAAGTGGAATTTGAAAGCTGAATTCTTAAAGAAAGACCAAATACCAAGTAATCTCATGATTAGGTTTATTGCTGGAACATAAGTGGAGTAATGGGAAAATTTATTAATGGCATAGTACTCAATAGTGCCTTTCACTATTCTGTTCATCTGCTTGGTTCAGACTCTGAAACTGACCATTGCCAATCGTGGAGAATCCTTTGTCAAGAATGCTTTACTGAGATATAATAAAGACATCTTACAAGGCCCAGAATACCAATATGTTTTCATAGAGGGGGTAATTTCAACAAAGTATATATCATAAATCAGAGTTTGATAGAAAGACGCTGGCTGGGTTAGAGATTGAGTTACCAAAAATGAAATTTAAAGAAAAAAATGAAAATTCAGAGACATGAGGATTTGGCATCTTGAGATGTAGGTGAAGATGGAGAGATAGTCAGATGTAGTGTAATTTATATGTTAAAATTATTGGATGATTATTTTTACTTTTTTAACTGAAAAAAATATTCCCACAACACATTCTTATCATAGTTTCATCACCTCCAACTTTTCCAGATCATTTCCACCACCCCAGTCACCCAACTCCGTGCCTTTTATTTCTCTCTATTTCTCTCTTTAGCAGTCAAACACCAACAAAAATAATAAAAAGTGATAAAAAAACCACAACACACATTCCCACACTAACAAATTGTAAAAACAAATATTGGAAACTATGCTATATATGCAAAAGTCCACTGGACAAAACGTAAGTGCAAAAATGTAATATGAAACAAAAAGGCAACAAAAATACCATTCAGGTCATTTGGGGGAGATCATTCATTGTGGAGCATGAGGCCTACAAAAAGGCAACAAAAATACCATTCAGGTCATTTGGGGGAGATCATTTATTGTGGAGCATGAGGCCTACACTTAAGTATGGTTAATAGACCCAGTGAGACTTGTAAGCTAAAGAAGTTACATTTTCATTTGCTGCTTGATGTCAATCACAGATTCTTTCTGGCTAAGGATGGGTATTTAGGTATATCCCTTCTCAATGCAAAGACCATGTCTGGCTTTGATGCATGTTGTCCCTCTGCATGTTGCCACAGTCACAAGGAATTCATATTATGTGTATTATTCCTGTTGTGTCTGGAAGACACTATTTCCTTGGGATCATTCTTTCCTCTTCCTCTTAAAAAGTTTTTGGTTCCTCTTCTTCATAGTTCCCTAATGTCTGAGTAGAGGGTATTAATGAAGACATTCTATTTTAAAACTTAATGTTTCAAAATATCTTACTCTTTACAGTTACCAGTTGTTGAGTTTTCTATTAGCTTTCATCTCCTCCTGTTAGAGGAGGCTGCTCTGATGATGACTGATCCTCTCTATGCTGTGAATATCATTGGTTAATAAAGGAACTGCTTTGGGCCTATAGTAGAGCTATAGGGGAACAGAGCTAAGCAGGAAAATCTAAACTAAATGCTGGGAGAAAGAAAGGCAGAGTCAGAGATGCTGTGGGAGTCCGTGATTACCATTAATGAATGAAGAAATTTCAGTGGCCTATTGATAGGGCAGAACTTAGGTACTCAGTTCGGGGGAGCTAAATGGAATGCTGAGAGGAAGAAAGCAGAATCAGGGGAGACACCATAGAACTGCTAGAGAAAGACATGCTAAAACTTTACTGGTAGGCCACATCGTGGTGATGCACAGATTAATGGAGATGGGTTAAATAAAGATGTAAGAGTTAGCTAGAGCTATGGACCAAGCAGTGATTTAATTAATACAGTTTTGTGTGGTTATTTCAGACCTAAGCTAGCCTGGCAGCTGGGACAAACAAGCGGGCTCTCATCCTACACAGAGAGAAGCTATGCATCCCTGCCAGAGCCAGATGGAACTCTATCCAGTAAGCCACAGCCATGTGGCAGTACACAGATTAATAGAAATGGGTTAAATTAATATGTAAGAGTTAGCCAATAAGAAGCTAGAGTTAATGGACCAAGCAGTGATTTAATTAATAAGGTTTCTGTGTGATTATTTCAGGGCTAAGAGGCCAGGAACTAACTAGCGGACTCCCTTCTACACCAGTCAGTGATCTATCGGTATAGCAGAATACTGCTCGAAGTCATTTTATTTCTACTTTCCTTTATCTTTATAATAGTGTCTGATTTTACTGTAGACTGAAAGTCAATCTAGTCTATGTTTCAATGACTCCCCAGCAGTGGCATGCTTGAGTTCTCTTTCACAGAATAGGCCCCACATCCATTCAGAGAATGGTTAATTCTAAAAATTATGAAATCACTAGAAAATTTTTTGTATTTGAAATGTGAAAGTCAAGTTGCAGAAAATAGAACACAGAAAAATTATACCTGTTGTCTATGTTGTGATAAATGCTTGATTGTCAAAGATCTAATTGTCATAATTTGTCTTGACTCTAAATCCTGACAGTTTATCTTGTAATTCTCAAGACTGTCAAACTGACTCTGTATAAGAGATGGTTACTGTGAGTTTCTTCTTGTTTTAGAAATTTCTCAAGAGAGACTTTACATAATTCTTGGTTTAAATCCTTCATCGAGTATTTAATGAGGAAGAGAAAAATAATTGTTCATTTTTTCTTAAATTATAGCTCTCTATATCACAGTCTCTGGGCTGGCCTCAGACTTTGATAACTTCTAGACCAGCCTCCATCTATTTAAGCCTATAGACATCCACTACAATGCCTGACACCTGTTTCAATTCTTATTCTTTATTATGCACATAAGAATAGGAAAAATTCAGGGAGAAAGAGATAATGTATGAGCAGCCGACCATTTATTTCACACAAACAAAGACAGAGTTATATCATCATAAGCTATGCAGCCAATTTTCTAAAAAGTGCAGTCTGTGATTTAAGTCGAGAGAGTACAGTTTACTCTATTTTTATAGGATTTTATAAGATTACAGTAAAATATTATTCATCTTTTGTAAAAATATTAGACATAAATGTATATCTACAAATTAATCTACATCTATAGTAAGATAAGCATGTATCAATGTAATTTTTTCTACTTTTCTTCTGTCTCAGAAGAAAATTTTATAGTAAAAACCAGAAAACCATTCTAAAATACAAGAATGAATGGAATTATAGATTATTAATACAAAGGTCTATACTCATATATCTATATAGATAAATGATTTCATATTTGAATAATAATACCTTTAGTAAAATCAAATATTACTCATAAATTAATTTGAATTTTTCTTTTACTGACATTTCAGATGGAAATGTAGACTTTTTTTTTACAACTTTATCTAATTTCAGTCACAGGCAATTTAACTTCTTTTTTTTGACCTCCAAGAATTCCAGGCACACACATGGTACACAGACAAAACTCTCACATGCATAAGGAAAATTAAAGTAGCTCTTTTTAAAAAAATACAAAAGAAAGAAAGCTTTTGGGTTTGGAGTCAAAATAATACCAATAAACTTGTTAAGATAGACAGGGAAAATGTGTTAACTCTATACAAAAAAAATACAGAAAACTGAGGAAATCTGAGAGCATGAATAATGATCTTCCCAGTGAAGAATATACCAACTGGTGGTTCAATGCCAAATGCTCAGCCCCCAAATATACATAAACAACATTATAGAAACCCAACATGTTATGCTTAGGTACATATTCAATAACTGAAAAAAGTGGACATGAATTTGAAGGGAAGTGGAATGAAGTATACTGGAAGTATTGGAAGGAGTAAAGGGAAGGGATAAATATCATTATATTATAATATCAAAAATGAAAAAGGAATAAATGTTAGATGATTTCAGAGCTGTTAAAGAGATTGTAATAATTTGAGCCTTGTTTTTGCCAAGAGTGGAAGAGAAATAGAAAAAATCTTTGATTTGTGCAAGGAGTGCCCAAAGTGCTCTTGATTTACTTCTCATTACTGTAATAAGAAACTTCAAAAGTAAATAATACATCTTTTTCCATTACAAATAAATAGAAACAAAACAAAACAAAACAAAACAAAATAAAATATTACATAACATTTTTCCATTCTGTTTTAAGGAACTGGGTATTTTGATTTTGTTGAATTACATGTGTTTACTTGTAATCAGTCCTCTGTGTAATTATTTTGAATTCTTTGTCAGGTAGTCCACATGTCTTTATGGATTAGTTACTGAAGTATGGTTTTATTCCTGTGGTCATGTAATATTTCTTACAGTCTTCCACTGGTGTTGTGCTTTAGAAGTAAGTTGTTTCTTCCAGGTTTTACTGGTAATACACAGAGAAAGACTATCTGAAACTTATTTTGCTAGAAAATATGGAAGAGTATCTTTTTTTCAATAAATATATATCCTATAGCATGTGTATGAATGCTTTTTTATCAGTATCTTTTTTCTCTTGTATTTCTGCTGTGGGACAATGGTCTTGTACCCAGTCACTTGTATTATTTTAATAAAATGCTGATTGGCCAGTAACCAGACAGGAGGAGAGGCATGGCAACCAGGCAGTAAGTACAGGTGGGGCGATGAGAACAGGAGAATTTTGGGAAGAGTAAAGACTCAGTCTGCAGTTATCACCCAGATTCAGAAGGAGCAAGATGAAACTGCCTTACTGATAAAAGATACCAAGCCATGTGGCTGACACAGACAAGAATTTTGGGTTAATGTAGGATATAAGAGGCAATAAGAAGCCTGAGCTAGTAGGTCCACCAGATTATGATTAAGGTAGACCTCTGGGTGTTTCTTTGGGACTGAATGGCTGTGGGACTGGGAAGGACCAAAGCCTCTGTTAACATATTTCATTTCTCCTTTCAGCTTCTCTTCCATCTTTTCCTTTTCCTCTCTTCTCTTTCTTCAATATTTCCTCCTTCCATCCAGTTCCTTTTGTTTGCTCATCTTTTATTATTCTTTAATCAGCCTGTAACCCCATGCTCTATCTAGAGTGTGACTGCTCTATGTTGAGCTGAAACTTTTAAGACAGGTTCTTTCTCTCACTTTAATGAGAATCCTAAAGTTTGCTAGTTTTTGTCAGTCTTTCAGAGTATTGTAATACATATATTATATGCTTGTCTTGCTGTTCCATGCCCAAAATTTTGTGTGTTTTCTTAATATTCTCTGGTGAATCAAGACAAAAGTTAGCTACTTTCCTTTATGCTCCCACCACCATCCCCATATCAGTACACTGGAAAGGGTATGACATTGATATTTTGTTTGCTTATTAATATAGAAGAGATTTAAGATTTATGGTATTTGTATGTTTCTTGTTCTGTGCTGGCCATGTAGGTTGCTTCAATATTTAAGTCAGTTTAATGAGAAATCTATGTGAGAAATTCGGATTACCACTCCAACTCTAGTGTTTGGCATAAGATTATAACTGCTTCCAGAAAGCATGCTTTTATTAACATCCACAAACCAAGCATTTGCCACAAATATATTGGAAATGAATTAATATTTTTAGTAGTTAAGTACTGTTAAAAATAAAGAGCTATAAATACTCAGAATAAATAAAATTGGATAGGAAAAAATATTATCAGAGTAAATTAAATATTCACTTTAACTTCAAACAAAGCACATTAAAATCACTTTAAATATATGCACTTTTCTCATTCTGCTTTAAGCTTTGCTATATGTTTGCATGTGTGTATATACATACATATTTACTCCTCAAGTTTTAGAAATAGTAGAATAACAATCTAATGTTTATGAACTATTATGTGGTTGCAATTGGTTTTAAAGCCAAGTTTAAGAAATTCCAACAAAATGTCATTTTTAAAGTCAATTAAAGCACAAAACAGATTTAAAAAAATAAATCAGCTCTCAAAATTAATTTATAAAACCTGAAAAATTTAAAACTTTGAATTAGTTTAACTCTTTTTTAGAATTAGTTGTTATTATTATTATTAAAAATTTCTATCTCCTCACCTCCTCCCAATTCCCTCTCCCTCCCTCCCTCCCTCCCCCCTCCCCTCTATTTCCAGTTCAAAGAGCAGTCAGGGTTCCCTGCCCTGTAGGAAGTCCAAGGTCCTC